>JARWKJ010000018.1:2722660-2825160 GCA_029959095.1 Rhinichthys osculus | reverse complement strand
ATCTGTCTGTCTGTCTGTCTTTATCTATCTGTCTGTCTGTCTTTATCTATCTATCTATCTGTCTGTCTGTCTTTATCTATCTATCTGTCTGTCTGTCTTTATCTATCTATCTGTCTGTCTGTCTTTATCTGTCTGTCTGTCTTTATCTATCTATCTGTCTGTCTGTCTGTCTTTCTCTATCTATCTGTCTGTCTGTCTTTATCTATCTGTCTTTATCTATCTATCTGTCTGTCTGTCTTTATCTATCTATCTGTCTGTCTGTCTTTATCTATCTATCTGTCTGTCTGTCTGTCTTTATCTATCTATCTGTCTGTCTGTCTTTATCTATCTGTCTGTCTGTCTGTCTTTATCTATCTATCTGTCTGTCTGTCTTTATCTATCTTATCTGTCTGTCTGTCTGTCTGTCTGCCTTTATCTATCTGTCTGTCTATCTATCTGTCTGTCTGTCTATCTGTCTATCTATCTATCTATCTATCTATCTATCTATCTGTCTGTCTGTCTATCTGTCTATCTATCTATCTATCTATCTATCTATCTATCTATCTATCTATCTATCTATCTATCTGTCTGTCTGTCTGTCTGTCTTTTTCTATCTGTCTGTATCTATCTATCTAACCATCCATCTCTGTCTCATCCATCCATTTATTTGTATAAATGTATTTATATTTGTTAATTTTTTTTACATTTTATTTTGTATTTTATATTGCTCTATTTTTTATTATTTTTTATATATATATATATATATATATAAATTTTTCTTCATTTTGCATAAAAATAATTATTCAATTTATATTTTATTATTTTATTTTATTTCGAGTAATAATTTGTGTCAGAAGGGATTCTATCTATCGACAGTATGTGTCTATCTATCTATCTATCTATCTATCTGTTTGTATAAATGTGTTTATTATTATTTATTTCATTTTATTTCATTTTATTAAAATTTTATATTGTTTATATATTGTATATTGTTTATTTTACATTTAATTTTTTTCTATATTTAACGTTTTTTTACAATTTATTTATTTTTAATCTATCTAATGTATTTATTTTCAGTTATTTAATTTTTTATATTAAATTTTATATTTGTTGTTGTATTTTTTTATTTTACATTTTTTTTAATTAATTTACAATTTATTATTTTATTTATTTTCAGTAATTAACTTAGTACTTGATCCACAAATGGTTATTTTTGCCAGAAAGTTATCCAAAAGCGATTCGTATTATTTGCTGTGCTTACAGTATTCAACAGACCAAAATAAATTTGAAGAAATGATGTGAAAAAAAATACTACAAATAGGTTGAAATTCACATAAATAAGTGAAATAAGTTCACAAAGGGCCAATTTTTACTGTTGTTTATAATTTTCAGAAATGATCTGCATTAATTTAAGCGACTAGAACAAATCCTGCCTCTGTTCCTCAGGGCTGGTGGATGAAGCGATCGACACCAGGTCTCTGTTGGATGCATCAGAAGACGCCATTAAGAAAGATCTGGACAAGTGTCAGGTAGCAATGGCCAATCTCCAGCCTCAGATGCTGGTCGCCGGGGCAACCAGCATCGCCCGACGAGCCAATCGGATCCTGCTGGTGGCAAAACGAGAGGTGGAGAACTCAGAGGACCCGAAGTTCAGAGAAACTGTGAAAGCGGCTTCCGACGAGCTCAGCAGAACCATCTCACCAATGGTCATGGACGCCAAAGCCGTGGCCGGCAACATACAGGACCAAGGTGAGACACACAGAAATAAGTTCACTTCATTGTGGAAGCCACTACATGATAGAGACTTGTAGTTGGGCTTTTTGAATTGGGTCAGAAAACAACCACCCATCAAAAGCCCATTTTTAGGCACCATTAAGTTTGTGAAGAAGCCATTTATTGCAAATCGCATATTTATTTAAACTACACTAAGCCATATTAGGGGTGTGTGATATATATATTGTCTACAATAATATCATGATTGTTGTTGTGACGTGCGATCTGACATTATCGAGTGTGTCCCTCACTTTACATAAACACATCTAGAGATCGCACACATACACTACGACGTGATGTAGTCTAGTAGGTTAGACTAGTGCGCTTGTGCATTTAGAGCGCACACTTTCACTGTGTGATTTACTCTATTAAAATGCATCTGTATGTCTTTTATATTTATATAATTTAGTTAATATCACACAAAAGAGTACCTTATTTCTCCAAATATCAGCATGATAACAAATATGATATTGATTTTATACAACGGTTCAATAAACAAGAAGTTAATAGTAAGTGATTTGCATTTTAGACACAATATTGCCTGTTTTTGCTCCAATTTTGCCAACGAATATAGTTCCAAACAAAGCCACAGGAATCTCTGAGCAACACACGGCAGTGAATGAACGAATCGTTTGAATGAATGATTCAATGACTCACTCATTAAGAGTCAAATCATAGATATCCATAATAAAGGCTAGATGTCTTACTGCGGAGTCTCTATCGTCATCACCGGCGGCCATCTTGTCACAGGCAAGCTTTCTGGCGGGCTCTGATGTAAGATGAGTGATCAGCACGAATACAAATACTCTCATCTCGTTGAAATCTTGACGGATTTACAAACGGTTTGGTTTCTTACAAACGTTATTAACGTGGCTATAATTCTGGATGATTATTTATTGATACACTTATTATTCATAAGTATGCAGTGTCATAACTGCATCTCTGACGTTTATAACAAACCAAACCGTTTGAGAATCGGTAGAAAATTGAGCAAGTTATGGTTATTTAAAAAGTACATGCACCATTAAAACACAATGTTATGAGTGAGCGAGCTGCCTGTGACAAGATGGCCGCCAGGTGCGGACGTCGACCTCCATTGGCCAGCAGCGCGGACGAGACATCTAGCCTTTATTATGGATATCTATGAGTCAAATTCTTCGTTCCTGAATGAATCAACCCGTTCGAATGAATCGATTGAAACTCAATGACTCACTCATTAACAGTGACTTGCTGCCACCTACTGGCGGTTTTAATTTCACATTTGAAGTATCTTTAAATTTTTTTAATCATTCCAAAATATCAATACTCAATGTTTTATGTTTAGAGCATCAAAACATTATTTCTGCATTTGTAACTGCAGGTTAAATGCGTTCATGTCCCTCTGGTCTGCATTAAACAGTCAGTGTATGTGCAGCTTCTCTGCATTGCAAAGATCAATTTTGTTGAGCCGGATTTCATTTGATTGGCAACAGCCCTAGTGTCGTCTTATTCTAATTGATTTGATTAATTAAATGTAAGAATTTGAGACCAAAACTGATGCATACATTTAATTAGGCTAAAAATAAGGCTTTATAAAGGTAAAAATGCCCATGGAAAATAAAAATCTATTTAAACTCATTGGAAAAGATCATTTGTGTCACTGCTGCGAACTGACCACCACACAGATTATGAAGAACATCAAAACCTTTAGGAGTCAGCTGTCAACGGCAGTCCTAAACCTGCCAAGGTACCAGCACTATAAACACATGACGGTGACACTTTACAATAAGGTTCATTAGTTAACATTAGTTAACTACATTAGTTATAACTGCACTTATACAGCATTTATTTTTCTTAATGTTAATTTCAACATTTACTAATACTTTATTAAAATCTTGTTAACATTAGTTAATGCACTGTGAACTAGCATGAACAAACTAGCTGTATTTTTGATTAACTAACATTAACAAAGATTAATAAATACAGTAACAAATGTATAGCTCATGGTTAGTTAATAATACATTAACTAATGTTAACTAATTAACCTTATTGTAAAGTGTTACCCAAATGACAAATAAGCAAAATTATCGTTATCGATAAAATCCGAGAAAATATCGAGATGTACGTTTTTGGCAATATCGCACGCAACAGATTTAGTTTTCTGTCTGGATTAATCGCGCAGCCCTGGTTATGAGCCTTGTGTTCCTCGCCAGGCCTTCAGAGGGGCTTCCTGGACTCGGGTTATAAGATCCTGAGTGCCGTGGCTAAAGTGAGAGAGTCGTTCCAGCCTCAGGAGCCAGACTTCCCTCCTCCACCTCCAGACCTGGAGCAGCTGCAGGTCAGATCCACCGCAGACTCACACATGCTTTTACACTTTACGTTTCGCAGACGCTTTTATACAAATGAGAACAATAGAAGCAGTTTAAAGGGATAGTTCACCCAAAAATGTAAACTCTGTCAGTAATGACTCTCCCTCATGTTGTTCAACCCCGTAAGACTTTCGTTCATCTTCAGAACACAAATTAAGATATTTCTGATTAAATCTGAGAGCTGGATCACTCCTCCATAGGCTTCTAAGCAGAGATGGGTAGTAACGAAGTACATTTACTTCGTTACATTTACTTGAGTATTTTTTTGGAAAATTTTTACTTTTAAGAGTAGATTTAATTGTTGGTACTTTTACTTTAACTCGAGTACATTTCTAATGAAAAAACTGTACTTTTACTTCGTTACGTTGAGCGACGTTCCTCTCGTTACTTTATTTTAATGCAATGTTGTTAAAAGCGTAGTTTATTCTAAGCGCGCGCTCTCTCTTTTTTCTGGGCATGAGCGATGCTCAATTCACAAATGAATCACTCTTTTGAGTCGATTCTGTTCAAAGACTTCATCAAACAAGTTGGGCAGATCTGTCTAAATCGGTTCGCGAATCAGTTTGAATGATCTGTTCAGTTTCCTGCACGCACTGAATCGTCTCGGAGTCGTAACTCGTAACAGGAAGATTTAAGAACATCAAGAGCGTTGTATGAAGTGGCGGTCCACAGTCTACAGTACAGTCTAGAAAGTAAATCTGCAAATGCATCATATTTTTTGCCAGCGATGAAGATCTTTATTAGTTGAACATCTTCGTATGTTACTTCGTAAGCTGTCTGTGAATGAATTATTCCACACAACGATACATTCGATTTCATTCAGGTAATACATTTTACATCCAAACAGATTATACGCCATATAGCACTACTACAAAGTATGACATTACCCCTTTTTTTGGACATACACATTACTTTATAGTTATACATAAAATAAGCTACCATCGTCCAGTTTATGAATGTGTGTACACACACAATGTGTGTATTGCGCAGTGGCGTGCGAACTCGACTTGAAAACGAATGCCTTTGCCTGCCTTATTAGACTCAGTTAACCAGTTTAAAGATGCTTTCACAAATATAGCCTACATTTAAATACATTTTGGAGAACAGACAGAAGAAGATCCTTCCATTTGATCGTTGTTTGTGTTGGGCATGATTGACATGACTGCCATCCCTTTACATTTGAATGCAAAACTCCATAGAGTCACTTTATTCCGACATTGTCTAATAATCCAAATGTAGTTGTATAAGTTATTATATTATACAAACCAAAGGACAGGCAATGGTTTTCGGGCTATAAATATAATATACAGATATACAGAAATAATGTTTGTCTCTTCTGTTTTTGTTGCAAAGATAGCTTATCTAATTATGATAATTTTAGTCATTTAAATGAAAAAATATCTAAATAATATCATGTTATATATATATATGTGTAGTTAGTTACTTTGGATCACATAGGCCTATATATATATAGGCCTATGTGATCCAAAGTAACTAGTAACTAACTACTTGAGTAGTTTTTTCATTGGATACTTTTTTACTCTTACTCAAGTAACTTTTAAGATTATTACTTTTACTTTTACTTTGAGTAAATATTTCTATAAGTACTTGTACTTTTACTTGAGTACAGTTTTTGGATACTCTACCCACCTCTGCTTCTAAGGGATTGAAACTTGCGGGAAAAGTTAGTAGAGACATCGTTAGAATAGTCCGAGTGACTACCGAGTGTGAAAGGGGCTTTACTGTCACCTCCTGATGCTTGACTGCTTCTTTCTATTGAGTGCTTCAATACACACTGTATAACCAGCGTGAGCTAGCTTAGGCCACGCCTCACTACTGAACCTGTTCACCACGTGAAACATGCACACACACTCATTACACAGGCAAGAGTTTAAACATGAACGCGGGTTCTCCTTCAGATCAGCGACACCGCGGCTCCTCCAAAACCGCCCCTGCCGGAGGGTGAAGTGCCTCCGCCCAGACCTCCACCCCCCGAGGAGAAGGACGAGGAGTTCCCGGAGACGCAGGCCGGAGAAGTGATCAGCGAGCCCATGATGGTGGCGGCCCGGCAGCTGCACGACGAGGCCCGCAAGTGGTCCAGCAAGGTCAGTGCCAAAGGATCCATGCGGGGGTTATTTAAACCCTCATCCTTCCTTCGGGTCATTTTGACCCGGAATGGGTTTTTTTATTTTTTTCTATTTTTTTTTTTTACAAATTGAGTGTTCAATCGGAGGGGCTTTTGTCGCACTTGAACCACGAATACACTCCGAAAATATTTTATGGATTTGAGGAGTTTTGTGGTTGAAGTTTAAAAAAGACCCTTCCCTCGCGGGTCAATTTGACCCCCATAGGATTGAATGGAATGCGAGGAATGCTTCAGTACACATAGAAAAAAACTAAAAATGCTCAAAATTCAAACTAAAAATGCTAAAACTTTACCAAAAAAATATTTTAATAATGTCTACATGTGTATCTGAATGCATACTGAAGAGAAGCTGACTTTAGGACCCAGCAGAACAGATCATTTGCTACATATAGAGATACAAGGCCATCTAGTGGCTAGAGTCATGAAATATGATGTTATATATGTTTTTTTTCCCACAAGAGGTCGACAAAGACTCCCAATGTAAGATATTTTGAGCTGAATTAAAAGGGTTATGCATGCAATTGTGAGTTATTTTGAATTTAAGTTGAAAGAATGTGTGTGCTTAAATTATTATTTATTTATAAAATCTAGTAATTTAGAGGTAAATAAAATAAAATATAACAAAAAATCTCCCAAAAAAATGCATTACAAACAAAATAAGCTTTCTGGACCAAAAATGAGGTGTATTTTTCGGGCTCCGGGTCATTTTGACCCGCGAGGGAAGATTTGTTATAGAACGTGAGGATGAGTTAAACGACGACTGTTTTTGCAGGGTAATGACATCATCGGCGCCGCCAAGCGCATGGCTCTGCTGATGGCCGAGATGTCTCGACTGGTCCGAGGAAGCGGCGGGAATAAGAGGGCGCTCATCCAGTGTGCCAAAGACATCGCCAAAGCCTCCGACGAGGTCACGCGCCTCGCCAAAGAGGTCGCCAAGCAGTGCACCGACAAACGCATACGAACAAACCTGCTGCAGGTAATAAGAGGAAGCACGTGTGTTGATGTGGTTCTGGAGTCTGGGAAGAGTTTTGGCTAATGTGTGCACTTCATAAATGCAAACCGAACTGAGACCAGGTTGTGATTTAAAATGCAATTTCCATGTTTGCTGCGCTTGTTTGTAGGGTTTGGCCAATTTTGTGGCTGGCAAACTGCATTACAGCAGTACTGATTCATCTAAGCGACTCTTTTGAATCTATTCACCGAAAAAATTTGACCATCAATATGGACTCGTTCAGAAAAGCGGCAAATTCGTTCAATTGGGTCAACTGATAATGAAACTAGGGCTGCGCTGATACCGATAACCGATAATTCTTTATACTTGAAAGCCGATAACCGATATATTGGCCGTTAAAGCTAAATCCAAGTTTTTATATAATTTGAGAGACTGATTACAAAAACAAATGTCTCGCAATTAAAATCCATGTCTCAATCACACAATTATAATATTATCATTATAATTTTAAATAGCCGATATGACAGACTTGCGCTGCACATGTTGCACTTTGCCGTATTTTCCTTTTTTTGAAGTGATTCCAATCATATTTCAAGCAATTCAAAACCTTCATGTTGAACAGTGCGCATCTGAAGCGTCTCAGCTGACGGAAATAATACATTATTTATCAGCTTTAATATATCGGCCAAATTTTCATATTTGGCTGATAACGATAACATTAAAATTAACATATATCGGTTGATACCGATAAGGTGGTTGATATATCGTGCATCCCTAAATGAAAGTGCATGCAAAGGGAAATAGAGCAATTTAAGATCACAATAGCACTACTGCACAAGATGCACTTTATGACTGTTTGTTCTTGTAAAAATAGTATTTCTGTGTCTTTCTGTAGGTGTGTGAGAGGATTCCTACCATCAGCACACAGCTGAAGATCCTCTCCACTGTGAAGGCCACCATGCTGGGACGCACCAACATCAGCGAGGAGGAATCAGAGCAGGTCAGATCTCAAACCCTCTGCCGTTTCTCAATTAAAATCAGGAAACCCGTTCTGAACGTGTGCTGGTTCTCTCGTAGGCCACGGAGATGCTGGTCCATAACGCCCAGAACCTGATGCAGTCGGTGAAGGAGACGGTGAGAGAAGCCGAGGCCGCGTCCATCAAGATCCGCACAGACGCCGGCTTCACCCTGCGCTGGGTCCGCAAGACACCCTGGTACCAGTGAGCGAACAACCAGTGCACATATCCCAGCATGCACTGTCCAGGTCATCAATGTCAATGCAGACGTCTCATCCACCTCGTGGACTAAACTATCCCACTATCAAAACCGGTGTTCTTCAATGTCATTGAGTGTAAAAAAAAACATTGCTTTTATAATTTGCGAAGAATGATTTATTTTGGTTTGATTGATCCCGGGTAGGAGGGAAAATTTCACAATTGTCATTATTTTCTTCTTTTTTTTTACTTCTTTTTTTTTTTTTTTACAAAATGTGGATCTATAACATATATATATATATATATATATATAATTTCTCACCAGCCTTGTTTTCACTCTTTGAATATATTATTAAATGTCACCAACAAAACGTCTTCACAAACAAGCACAGATTTTGGATTATGAAATCCTCATAATGTGCTTTTTAATGAAAAGTGTTGATGACCGCATATAAATGCCCTAATGTTGGTAACTGGTTAGTGGATGAAACCTTTCATTCAGGGATGACGCTGCAAACTCTCCAATACAAGAAATACAGAGGTAATCAGAGCTGCGACCTGGTGCTTCATGACTCTATGCAAAACCAGTCCATTAGCATTATATATCCACACACACACACACACACACTGCCATCCTTGTATTTCCACTAAGACGTCACTGTGCTAATACACTACTAAAATCTCTTGCAGAATGCACACTCAAGTATATTTATATGAGTGAGGATATGCATATATTTGCTTTTTCTATGGTTGAGGAGACCAGCAGATTTAATGTAAATAATGTGTTCATCTTTAATTAAAGACAGCCTGTAAGACCTAATGTGCCTTGTCATAATAAAAGAACTTATTATCAGCTGAATCATATGTGTGGGACTATATTTGTTGATATGATCTTTTTAAATATGCATTTTATAATGAGATTAGCTTTCTAAATTTAAAGCAATTTATTCAACATTAATGTCTTTTATCTTATTGTTGCCACTGAAACTTAAGTCTGTGCTTTGCCGTTTTTACCACAGTTAATGAGTTATGATATCCGTTATATTCTAACAATAGACAATTTTGCAATTTTTGACATGCAGTACGATATCCACAATTAAAGTTAAAAAGGGTGTTTTGAAGGCAGGGTTGGTATAGTTGACTAAAAATAACATAGAATAAAAAGTACTTATTTTATTTTAGTTAGTTGGCAAAGCAACATTTCTCGTTCTACTAAAATAACTAACTTTAAAACTGAAATAAAAATTAATTCAAACTATATAGACATTTTTAAAACTAAACTAAATTACTAAAAATAACTACAATTACAATTTATACTAAGTTTAAAACTATATTTTATTTAAAAATATATAATAGTGTCTCCATACTAAAATAACTGTTTGAAGGTAAGACAGAAAAATAATTAAGGAGAAATTAGGGGGAAATATTTTTTAATTAAAAAATAGAAGTATTAAATAGTATTAATTTCTCCAGTATTTTTTGAAGTGAAATATTTACACTTTACATTTCAAAACTTAATTTATCCTTTAATATTGCAATTAAATCTGAGCTCATCCCTTTTAGTTTTTATGAACATATGCAACAAATCCAACTTTTATGTCCGAGTACAAGTATAAACACCAGTGTTACGGTAATAGGTGTATCAACTATGGTATTTATGTTATGCAATGAGACTTACAGATGCAGGCAAAATAACCCTTACAATAAGAAATATTTTGAGGTATACTGCATGATTACCATGGAATTGATTAATGCAACTTGCCAAATGCATCAGCACAAAACAGAAGATGGCAAACTGATCTGAGAGCAGCTGGAGAGTGTGTCAGTGTGAGAAGGAAGATGTCGGTGTGTGACTGTACTGGCGGCTCGCGCGCGCAGCAGGCGTTGAGGTAAACACACACATCACACACACACACACACACACACAGTCGGTGCTTTGATTGCGAGTCTGTTTGTCTGTCAGAAATCTCAGAATCACGATGTGCATCTGAGAATCATGTCGAGTTCAGGCAGGGGATGTTTTGATTTCATCACAGCAGAGCTGATACCTGCCACCATAACACACACACACACACACACACACATTGATAACACCGACATGCGTCATGCACTCGAGTAATTTATGATTTGATATGCAGAAATGTACTTAATGGATCTTAAACATTATGGATCCGAGTATGTTTGATGGTTGCACTGTTGCCTGAACAAAATGTACCAGCAGCGCATTCAGTCCTCTGCGCGTGCATATTTGCATATTTGCCATCATAACGTCATATGCAGCAGAGTTCATACATGTTGTTTAGATTTTATTTTGATCTCTCGTGTCTGTCTGTCAGACGCATGCAGTGCACACGCGACACGTGTTATGATAGTAACATATCAGACCTTAAAAACACATGTGGGCTAGTCAGACAACCAGGGTGAATTGATCCGCCCATGCGTGTGATGTAACCTATGGATGTAACCAATCATCTGGATCTCTGGAGTGATTTCGGCTTCCGGGTTGTGTTTGGAGTGTGTGTGGAGAAGGAGGACATAGACGCACGCGCTCGCAGCGTGGACGGGGCGCGAGAGCACAGAATCAGTTTTACTGCAGACAATCAGTGTGTGTGTGATCATGCCGACAGTCAGGTACAGTACAGCAGTGTGTGTTCAGTCAGTCTCTCTGTTTGTGTTCTTCCGGGTTGGGCATTGTTTGTCTTTATGATGCAACGTGCTTTATTTCCTCATTTGTGGTATATTAAGTAATACAATATTCTTATTCAGCGTCTCTCTCTCTCTCTCTCTGTGTGTGTGTGTGTGTGTGTGTGTGCGCGTGTGTGTGTATGTATGTGTATATGTGTATTATTATACGTATGCATGTGTACATGTATGTCAGTCAGTCAGTTACACAAACGTACAATTAGGCTGTTGATAGTTTTTGAAAATGACAGAACTGGAATGACAACTTAAAATGATTCTGTTTTTTGTTGACCTTTAACTGGCAGATTAATGTGCATGTACTCATGCATGCACGCGTTATATATGGCAGAATGCACGTGCACGTGTACATCCACTAATCACTTGTGGCAGTTTTCATTCCAGTTCCCTGACAAATTGATGCTTGTCAATGTTTCACGTGAAGAATGTTGGCCAACGTGTATAGTTTTGGTGGTTTGTGTGTGTGTGTGTGTGTGTGTGTGTGTGTGTGTGCTGCATGTGTTTAGTCAGCACTATAGCATGTGCTCTGCGCTGTAAACACATTCCCATGTAAAACACATTTAACACACACTATATGTTCAGATATTAGATTTCAGGGTGTGTAAACTTTTCACAATGTTAATTATAAAAAAGCACTTTAAAGGCCTGTAAACTGTTTTTGTTGTGAACTTTTAGAAAGTTTGCATTAAAAGTCGACATGATATACAACTGGTTTGTCAGGCTAGTAGTCCATTTAAACCTGTTCATTATATAGAAAGCTTCACAGGATGATAACGAGGAGGGCTGTACATCTAAAACCTGTCCTGACCCACAATGTCCGTTTCACCGAATGAAAGAGTGCGATTCTGGTCTGTGTGGCTCTCCTTCTAATAAGCCCACCAAGGGTTCTTGTCTCAAAGGCAGTGTCACTGAAACCCCGGTCATGTGACCTCCACCTGTCACTCTCAGAATGGATATTAACCCTTTAAGTGTCACCCCCCTTTTTTTGAATATACATGAAAATGCACATTTCGAACATAAATGGTTGTAATTCAAGAATGCTTTGGAATATAGACGTAAGATTGGTCTTGTTTTAAAGAAGACATTTGGCAGATTTATGTAGAAGTGAAATAAATTAAGAAAGTGAAACAGAAAAAAAGTTATAGAAGTTTGAGTTTATGGAAATGTACAATGTAAAAAAATTAATTATTCATATTTTATATAAAATATATATTTTCAAAACCTGGGCTACTCTAAAACTGCAGAAAAATCAAAGCCAAAAATCTGAACAAGTTGTGTTTCAAATTTTAGGTTGATATCTCAAAAAATGAGCTTTCAGTAAGATTTTGTTTGGGCACAGTACCAAACTTTTTCACTAGGTCACAACCAGACTCCATTACTGCCCATATAAGGGCGCCTCCATTTCCAAATGTGTTTTGAGTGATATGAACCATTATTTCCACAATTTTCATACAATTTATGAAGTAGAGATCCTATTCAGAAGTAGTATGGGAAAGTTAGGCAGATTTTGATATGAATTCAACCTCTAATAAACACATACAAAGAACACGCATGTGCGTCATAGCTCGCTGCCACATCACAAATGGTGAATTTATTATTTTTTTCTTTATATTTAAAACATTTTCAGACCTTTTTTTCTAAAATAATTGAATGGATGCTATCTTTTGAACTCTTGGCATAAAAAACAAACAAGGTTTCTACAATTTTTTTCATGATTTTTCATGTTCATTGCTATTTCAAAATAAAGGTCTGAACACGCCTTAGGAGTATGAAAATATTATTGTTGCAAATTGATAAATTACGGCTCTGTAATTTATTTTGAAAATCAATCACCAAATATGGAAACTAGAGATTGTAAGCTTTCAAATGATATATAGTTTGTCAATATTACTTAAGGTTTTAACTAAGATATTATTGTTTTAAAAATATAATGGCAAACGTCCCACCTGTGGGACGGTGACAGTTAAGGGGTTAAAGGAATAGTTCCCTCGGGAAGGAATGTTCTGAATCTGCTCATTGATGTCTTTCCAAAAACTTTAAATTACTTCAGTAGAACAAAAAAGGAGAAGACTAGCAGAATATTCATGCTGTTCTTATGCATACACTTACAGTAAATTAAAGGATTAGTTCACTTTTTTAAAAACTTTTGCTGATAATTTACTCTCCCCCATGTCATCCAAGATGTCCATGTCTTTCTTTCTTCAGTCGAAAAGAAATTAAGGTTTTTGATGAAAACATTCCAGGATTTTTCTCCATATAATGCACTTTGCTGGGCACCAAACGGTTCAAGGTCCAAAAGACCGTTTCAGTGCAAACTGTTCAAAGGGCTTTAAACGACACCAGACGATGAATAAGGGTCTTATCAAGCGAAACGATCAGTCATTTAAAAAATAAATAACAAAGTTTAAGAATAATAATGTCAAATGCTCGCCTTGCTTGTGAGACATTGTGGGTCAGGACAGGTTTTAGATGTACAGCCCTCCTCGTTATCATCCTGTGAAGCTTTCTATATAATGAACAGGTTTAAACGGACTACTACTATTAGCCTGACAAACCAGTTGTATTTCATGTCGACTTTTAATGCAAACTTTCTAAAAGTTCACAAGGAGATGCAATATTATGCGGTGTTAAATCAAGCATTTACATGCACTGATGATCTGATGGCTGGCAGTTACTGCTTATGACGAATTTGTGCTTTTCATGTTTTAATGTATGCAAAAACAAATTCACAGTGAGTAACGGGCATATTTTGTTGAACGCATAGTAATGAAAACATGCAAGGCCTGGAAAAAGTAACATAATGCATAACTTTAAATAAAAAGTAACTAAGTAATGTAATTATTATACTTTTTTTAGTGAGTAATGCAATAGTGTAATATATTAAAGTGAATAAAGAGTAAATATCAGTTATTGTAAGATGTTTTCCTCCCGTGTGTGTGTGTGTGTGTTGCAGTCAGAACGCTCTGTTTGGGATGGGGAATCCGCTGCTGGACATCTCTGCTGTGGTGGATAAGGATTTTCTTGATAAGTGAGTAGTGACGAACTGTGTGTGTTTCAAGGTCATGCGCGCACAGCCGTTCTTATGATCGATACGCTTCTGTGATCACACAACCTGAGCCAGAAACACACTGTGGATATCCTTGAGCACTGTTAGAGTAATTATTCATCAACTAACCTGTGTGTGTGTGTGTGTGTGTGTGTGTGCAGGTATGGATTGAAGCCCAATGATCAGATCCTGGCAGAGGAGAAACATAAAGCTTTGTGAGTGACATCGTTATGAATTATGTTCACTGCTGTGTTCGCAATGTTGCTTATTGTTATATCACCGGCAAAATCTTTGAATATACAGTACTGGTCAAAATTTCTGAATAATTAAGATTTGTTATGATTTTGAAAGAAGTCTCTTCTGCTCACCAAGGCTGCATTTATTTGATCAAAATGCAGTAAAACAGTAATATTGTGAAATATTATTACAATTTAAAATAACTTTTCTATTTGAATTTATTTAATATTTTTGTAAAAACTGAAACTATATATTTAGCAAAATTCTTTGACAAATAGAAAGTTAGAAAGAACAAAATTTCTTTAAAAATTGAATCTTTCGTAACATTATAAATGTCTTTACTGTCACTTTTTATCAATTTAATGCTTCCCTGCTGAATAAAAGTATTAATTTCTTTCTTTTTTTATATAACTTATCTCAAACTTTTGAATGGGAGTGTATCACGGTTTCCACAAAAATATGAAGCAGCACATTTTCATTTCAACATTGATAAAAATAAGAAATGAAAATAAAGAATGATTTCTGAAGGATCATGTGACACTGAAGACTGGAGTAACGATGCTGAAAATACAGCTTTAATCACAGAAATAAATTACAGTTTAAAATATATTCACATTGAAAATAGCTATTTTAAATTGCAAAAATATTTCATAATGTTACTCATTAATTGATTAAATTAATGCAGACATGGTGAGCAGAAGAGACTTCTTTCAAAAACATTAAAAAATCTTAATTATTCCAAACTTTTGACCGGTACTGTATCATAAATATTTGATATAATTGCCCAGCCATCATTATATCATATTATGAAAGCTAAAGACAAATGGTACAAACAACATATTAGGAAAATTAATTCAGAAAATGACTGCTAAATTACAAACTAGAAATAAGTGATATTTTCTTTCTCGGTTCATCATGTTCAACCATTGCATGCATATATATCTATGATGATATAAACGGTGCCGCCCAGTCCTAATAATGTTTGCGTGTAAACTACAGTAAAAGGTGTTTGAGCAGAAAAGCAGAATTGTGAATGTAGTTTTAGTGTTGTACCGTCTCTGCCCTGTGGAGAGCAGCAGAGACTTCTCTTTACATTCTCTGTAACATCAGGATCTCATGGACTCTACAAGTCACTAACGTTAAAGAAAGAGCTTCTCGTGTGTGTGCTGCAGGTTTGATGAGATCGTGAATAAGAGTAAAGTGGAGTATCATGCCGGTGGATCCACACAGAACTCTGTCAAAATCGCTCAGGTAATCTGGCACTCACTTATTTCTCACCATATGTTAGACTTGTAGTCAAGACCGCCTAAACCGAGACCAAGACAAGACCAAGACCAGAGGGTACCAAGACCAAAACCGAGACCAAGTCAAGACCAAGACACTACCAAGACCAGAGGGTACCGAGACCGAGACCAAGTCGAGACCCAAAAACAGACTAGTGTTGAAGCTAAGCAATAACTTGTAAGATTTTGTTTTGCATTGCCTGCCTATCTCTGCCGATTTCGAAGTCTCCAAATGAATCCATTCTGCAACTTTTAAATACATAATTATATTTTTAAAAACGAAATTATAAGCTTAAGTGCAGGATCTGAAAGTTGGTTGTTTTGTCGCTATGGTTACACACACACACACACACACACACACACACACACACACACACACACACACACAAAGTCATCTGTCAGTTGTGCAGTTACCCAAAATCTCCTGAATGAAGTTAAAAGCCATCATGTCACTGATATGTGTTATATTAAATATTAATACATCAAAAACTGTACATGATATGTGTTTTTTAAATCAAGTGATCAAAGTGCTCGTTGCCGCTGCGATCAGTGGCGCGGATACGGTGTTTTCTCGTGTGGTTCGCGCACACCGCACTGTCTTCACTCGGACGCGCGCTTCAATCCGTTGCGGATATCGTCGTGGATATTGTAGTATTGTATTGCTAAATCCCCCGACCACTGTGTCGGTCTGAGACAGCGAGACCTAGACAAGACCGAGAGGTCCGAGACCAAGACAAGACCAAAGACCGTCAAGGCCGTGACAAGACCGAGACCACGTAAAGACCGGTACATCACAAGATACATCACTACCATATGTGTGTCTATCAGGAAATTACAAGAAGGCAGTTTCATCTCAGATTTACCCCAGCAGAACTCCAGAATAATACTGTGTGTTTGATATCTTCTCTCTCTCAGTGGATGATCCAGGAGCCGCATAAAGTGGCCACGTTCTTCGGCTGTATAGGGACGGATCACTTTGGAGAGATTCTGAAGCAGAAAGCGGCTGAAGCTCATGTTGATGCTCATTATTATGAACAAGGTCAGGAACCGACAGGAACGTGTGCGGCCTGCATTACTGGAGACAACAGGTCAGACACACACACACTTCTACACGTGGACGAGTTAATATATACACACTAGCATTCAAAAGATGTTTTACTGTTTTAGAAAGAAGTCTTGTCTGAGGCTGCGTGTATATGATCAAGAATACAGTAAAAACTGTGAAATATAATTTCAATTTAAAACAGCTGTTTTCTAAGTGATTATATCCTCCTGAGACCCAGAAAAAAAAAGTTTTTTGAATTTAGTTTTTTTCCATGTCATCACACTGTTTAGAGCACAATAAACAAATGGTATAAAAACATATATATAAAATAATATTTTATTCATACGTTATGCTATGTCCTCTGTAGTGGACGCCAGGACTAAGTTGTTTAAAAAATAAAATGACATGAAATTATATGTATAGGCAAAAACAATGGGATTTTTTTTTCAATCACCAATACATTTTGGGGTTTCAGGATTTTTTCAACCAAAATTTGTATAAAGATTATTCTCAACTATGTTATGAAAGAAATAATGGAATGAATTGATACACCATTTTACTTTTTGCAATATGTGGGTAAAATGGCCATAAGTTAATATTCCCATTCAATGCAATGTATCTATACACTGTATCTAATTTGCACATTAATGTGTTCTGAGAGCAACATTTAATGAAAGAATAAAGGGTAATAATTGGAGTAATAATTGGCAACATTTTAATAATAATATCTAATATTTCATAGGATTATTGATGTATAATTTATTTCCATATTCACTTGTTGTGTCTCCCAGAATGCCTGATAAACATGTTTTTGGTCCTGATGTCCTCTACAGTGGACACGTTTGAAATCAATGCCCTGTTCTGTAACAGAAAGTTTTTGTTTTTTTTAAACCCCTTAACATTTTCCTGAGATGTTGTTTTATGAAATACAATTTGAAAAGTAGTCAAATTTATATTATAATTACACTATATTATCATATTTCCATAAGAATGCTACATTTGATCACTAAATTAATGTCAGACATTTTTAAAGACCAAGGAGAAGTTGTTTTCATGGTGAAACCTCCAAACATTTGGTATCTCTGAAAAGTCCTGAATGCGCTCTTTACAGGACACCCAGGTTGTGTCATGTGACATGTATGATGTCAGAGAAATTCACTAAAATATAATGTCCACTACAGTGGACAAAAGTCTATTCTTGGGTCCCAGGAGGATAGAGTAAAGTGTAATTTATTAAGCTGAATTTTTATCATCATTACTCCAGTCTTCAGTGTCCTTCAGCAATCATTGTAATATGATGCTCAAAAATCATTCTGAATATTATAAATGTTGATGCTTCATATTTTTTTTAAGGATTCTTGGACAAAAGAAATATAATCTTTTGTAATATTATAAATGTCTTTACTGTTACTATTGATCCATTCAATGCATCATTGATGCATAAAAGTATTAATTTCTTTTAAAAATTCTTTTGGTGAAATGGTAGCATAGCATATATGAATCAAATCTTTTTAAACATAATTAATTCTAAGAGAAATGACGAGCTTTGAGCGAAATCAGAGATCAAAACCTTATAATGTACCTAATGCGCTGTTTTATCCAGGGATACACTGATATAAACATTTTATAGCAGATAATTGAGAATATGGCTGATACTGTAAAACAATCCCATTTTACATGTTCAAATCAAATACAGCATCATAACAATGCAACTGTAACTATGATAACTGCTTAATACTTCAGATTATTTCTTATTTTTTCGTACAGCTTAATATTTCACTCGACTGGTCCAGGATGATCACCATTATTTCCATTATTATTATTTTTAATAGTAATAATAATGCTATTTAATAGTAAAAATAATAATAATGGAAATTATGGTGATATTGATAACATCACCATATATAGTTAGTAAAAGACTGTATGATTCATCGGTGGATTAATGCCGTTTCACCTAGAGCTTTTCAATCTTTTATTTATGTTGTTTATTACAATCTGTCTGTACTGAGAATTAATATATAACGTTCCCTAGTGATTTTCAGGCTCAATGTTTGACTATTACTGTGTGTTTGTAGGTCTCTGATTGCAAACCTGGCAGCAGCAAACTGCTATAATAAAGAGAAACATCTGGATGTTGATCGCAACTGGAGTCTGGTGGAGAAAGCTCGAGTTTACTACATCGCCGTAAGTGATTCACATTTGCATTATGCTAGTTTGAATGTGCAAATGAGAGAATAGAGCAGCTTATTCAAGAAACAAATGATGTTGAATAATCCAAACCATTTTCTGGTCAAAATGCTCATCTTATTAAAGTATAAATCTGATAAGTGTCATGTGCAAGTATGAATCTGACTCCTGATCTCCGTCCTGAAGGGTTTTTTCCTGACCGTGTCTCCAGAGTCCATCCTCAGAGTGGCCAAACACGCGTCTGATAACAACAAGATCTTCGGCCTCAACCTCTCGGCCCCCTTCATCAGCCAGTTCTTCAAAGAGCCGCTGATGAAGGTCATGCCGTACGTCGACATCATCTTCGGAAACGAGACGGTGAGTCTTCAGATCATCAGGGTGTTTAAACGGCTCACAAAGTCCCCCTGTGGTCAATCATTTTAACCCTTAAAACTCATCTTTGATCACCAAAATGACACATTTACAAGGCTTTTCCTTGAAAAAAGAACTCTTCATGCCTTAAAACAGCTTGAATGTAACTCGACACCCTCGCCTCATTTAGTATGCGCGGTGCTATGAATATGCAAATGAGCCCCGCCTCCTCACTCACTCGGCTCAGAGATCCACTGGTTGACGATCACACGTTGATCTGATTGGTTACAAGGTCGTTTGTGACGTCAGAAACACCAGCGATTTCACACCGTGTTTTTGAGACTGTCTTTGGTTCACTGCAGTTTTAAGGAGGAAATACTCAGCAATGCTGTCGACTTATGAACTTACACATGGTTTGTCTTAAAGCACATTAAAAACACCACATAGACACATAAACAACATTAAAAGCTGGATTTTAACCACAGGGGGACTTTAAATGTCACGTATGGAGTTCAGTTATTAGTTTTTAACTAACCTCCACACATTAGGTTATTTTTTGGCTGGTCTCTTTGATGATTGTGTGTTAACTGATGTTTGTTTTATAGGAAGCCGCTACATTTGCAAAGGAGCAGGGCTTTGAGGCGAGTGAAACGTACTGTAATACCGTATGAGTAATGTAGACTTGTGAATGAATGGACTGCTCCTATAACACACTCTCAGTGCTGTATACTCTCCCGGTGCTCCTGCAGACTGAAGACATCGCTGAGATCGCACGGAGGGTTCAGTCTCTGCCCAAAGTCAACAAGAACAGGCAGAGGATTGTGGTGTTCACTCAGGGCAGAGAGGACACTGTGGCCACTGTGGGTACGTCCGTCAAACCAATCAAACGCGCTGATTCAGATCAGTTATCTTCCATATGTTTTTTATTAATTGTCTTTGTTTGTCTTCTTTTAGGTGATAAAGTGAAAGTGTTTCCCGTTTTAGACATCGACCAGAACGACATTGTGGACACGAATGGTGCTGGTGACGCTTTTGTGGGAGGTAAATGATTCATCAGATCATTTTTGACAAAGATAGTTATTAAAGGGGTGGTTGATTATGATTTCACTTTTCTAGTTTTAGTTAGTGTGTAATGTTGCTGTTTGAGCATACACAACATCTGCAAAGTTACGACGCTCAAAGTTCAAAGCAAAGGGAGATTTTTGCTTTTAAAGAAATAGCTTTTTAAGGACTACAACAAACGGCTGGTAGAACTACACGAGCTTCCTCCCGGGTTAGTGACATCACTAACCCTAAAATTTACATAAACCCCGCCCCCGGGAACACGATTTATAGATGATCAAGACAGAATATGAGTCTCTTGAGTCTCCATCTTTATCTGAGTCCGGTTTGAACATAAAAGGCTAAAAGTTTTTGAAATTTTCAGTGCATGTGTGTGTGAGGTAAAAGGACACAAGCTCTTGAAGCTCCGCCCCCTGTGCGGGAGCACCAGCTCATTTGCATTTAAAGGAACAGACACAAAAACGGAGCGTTTTTGCTCGCACTCAAAAAGTGACAATTTTAACATGCTATATAAAAAATATCTGTGGGGTATTTTGAGCTGAAACTTCACACACACACTCTGGGGACATCAGAGATTTATTTTACATCTTTTGAAAAGGGCATTATACCACCCCTTTAATTCAGTTTATTAACTGCGCACTCTTTTTAATATCATGCTAAAATACACTGTAAACATTTTTTTTTTGGAAGCAAGTATTATTGGAGTATGTTTTACATTTTTTTTCAATGCAATATTTTGTATTATTGTTTCAATATACGTGTCCTACAGGATTCCTGTCAGAGTTGGTTCAGGAGAAGCCGCTGGAAGAGTGTATCCGCGCAGGACACTACGCCGCTAATGTCATCATCCGGCGAGCGGGCTGCACCTTCCCGGAGAAACCCGATTTCCACTAACTCCCTCACATACTCTCCTGTATGATCCCAATGTGGAATCTTTCCATCTCATCTCCTTTCTTTCTGCTGAAGCTTCAGCAACACAACCTGCGTGCCTCTACATTCGTTTACACACGTTTCCTGTTAAACCGGCATTTTTCAGGATTGCGACGACCACATTACGTACGTGTGTTTAAATAGGGATTGTCTTTGATCTGTTTTTATGCTACATTGCAGTATAATTCTATATTTAATCTATTAAAGATCCATGATATCCTTTTACGTAAGTGCATTTATATTTTCAAAAATAATAGTGGTAAATTAAATTAACAGAATTATTTAATGGAATTTTTGCTTGGAACATTTTTGTCTTTCAGGTCTACATTTATTATGACATACCAAATTGTATCTTAAACGCACAATGTTTAAATATGCATAAGCTGTATCTGATGTGGGAAGATTTTTACACTTGCTCTTTCCTCTTCTGGAACACGACCATTCAACTGACCAGTTTAATAAAAGATTTTAACTGTTCCAACATTGTACATCTGTTTTTTGTGTGCGTTTGTGCATGTGTGTGTGTGTGTGTGTGTGTGTGTTTGTGCATGAGTGTGTGTTTGTGCATGAGTGTGTTTGTGCATGAGTGTGTTTGTGCATGAGTGTGTTTGTGCATGAGTGTGTTTGTGCATGAGTGTGTTTGTGCATGAGTGTGTTTGTGCATGAGTGTGTTTGTGCATGAGTGCATGAGTGTGTTTGTGCATGAGTGCATGAGTGTGTTTGTGCATGTGTGTTTGTGCTTTGTGCATGTGTGTTTGTGCATGTGTGTTTGTGCTTTGTGCATGTGTGTTTGTGCATGTGTGTGTTTGTGCATGTGTGTGTTTGTGCATGTGTGTGTTTGTGCATGTGTGTGTTTGTGCATGTGTGTGTTTGTGCATGTGTGTGTGTTTGTGCATGTGTGTGTGTTTGTGCATGTGTGTGTGTTTGTGCATGTGTGTGCATGTGTGTGTGTGTGTGCATGTGTGTGTGTTTGTGCATGTGTGTGTGTGTTTGTGCATGTGTGTTTGTGCATGTGTGTTTGTGCATGTGTGTTTGTGCATGTGTGTTTGTGCATGTGTGTTTGTGCATGTGTGTTTGTGCATGTGTGTTTGTGCATGTGTGTTTGTGCATGAGTGTGTTTGTGCATGAGTGTGTGTGTGCATTATTGTGTGTCTGCATTAGTGTGTGCCTGTGCATTAATGTGTGTGTGTGTGTGTGTGTGCATGCATCAGTGTGTGTTTGTGCATGAGTGTGTATGTGCATGAGTGTGTTTATGCATGTGTGTGTGTTTGTGCATTATTGTGTGCCTGTGCAGTAGTCAGTGAGTGTGTGTGCATGAGTGTGTGTGTGTCAGTGCATTAGTGTGTGCCTGTGCAGTAGTGAGTGTGTGTGTGTGTGTGTGTGTGTGCTTATATTCCCGTAGTTCGATAGGAAGCTCTCTAAAACCCGAAGAATGCTTTCTGTTAGCATTCACATGTCAATCGCCTCAGACAGGTCTGATCTAATGCTTCATTTTCTGAGAAACCGACTAACCCTAAACCTACCTAAAACATTAACACTATTCACTGCATAAATGTTGTTGGTCATCGTGTTTCAGTGTCAGTGGTTGTGTGTTTTGAGCTCTTCTCTGCTCCAGCAGGTGCTCATCCAGCTCTCTCAGCTGCTTCAGGAAGCCCCAGTTTGGGATGATGTGTCGCCGTCGTTTGACGTGGTCGATGGCGTCTACAACCGTCATGTTCTCGTAGATCATCAGGAAGGCCAGGAAGAGTGTGGCCGAGCGACTGCGGCCCATCACACAGTGAACTAGAAGCTTATCTGGAGAAATAAACAAGATGTCTAAACCTCATTATTGCAATAGCAGTCAAGTTTCATCCTTATGCTTTTTTTGGTCTAGATTCCAGGTCTGCTCACTCTGGACATTCATTAACCAACTTCATGAGGTGCATCCTGGGATGCTTTTAAAGGGGGTCCTTGATTATGATTTCACTTTTCTAACTTTAGTTAGTGTGTAATGTTGCTTTTTGAGCATAAACAACATCTGCAAAGTTCCGACGCTCAAAGTTCAATGCAAATGGAGATATATTCTTTTACAGAAATCGATTTATAAGGACTACAACCAACGGCTGATAGGGACTACAACAAGCTTCTTCCCGGGTTGGTGACATCACTAACCCTAAAATTTACATAAACATGGTGAAACCATGTTGGGCTGCTTTAGAGAAGAGGAAGAGTTGTCTTTGTTTTTTAACCCTGGAAAGAGTTTGTACTAAGGCTGACGACCTGTGAAATCCGTGCTTGCAGAGTATGTGCTTGAAATCCGTTCAGCCAGCGCAATCCTCTTGTTCGTTAACACTGTCAGGGTCTGAATCGGCCTCAAAATGGTTTGAAATTGACGCCATCGTTAATATTTACATCTCAGTAGAGCTCGAGGTTATGAAGGGATGGGACATTTCCCGAACACGCGATGAGCGCGGCCAATCACAACACACTGGGCCAGCAAACCAATCACAGCATATTTCGGAAGGAGGGCCTTATCGCAAACTACACGTTCTACCAGTCAATAATGTAAAATATGTGAAAAATAGTGTTTTTTTAATATATATTCTAGTACATCCTAAAAACAAAATCAAGACTTTGTTAAAGGGCATAATAGGACCACTTTAAGCTCAGGTGAAGTAGGCCTAAGTTTAATAGTATCTCAGTGATCCTAAAATAACTCACTCTGTGGGTTTGTGAGGGTCTGGTGGATGTGTTCAGCAGCAGAATAGAAGTACTGGCTGAGGTTGAATGTGGGAACGTCCTCCGCTGTGATCCCGTAGTAATGCACGTCCATGTCTCTATAGTATTCAGCGCCCGTGTCCACATTGTTCCACTCGCCCTCCGCAGCGTTCAGGATGTGCGTGATGCCCATCGTCTTCAGCTTGTATCGGTCTTTTGCTGTCTCTCTTCAAAGAAACACAACAGCTTAGAGTGTAGGGACCGTTTACAAGACACTGTTTTCAACTAAAAAATGGAAAGCATTTAATGCGTTTTTTTGGCCGTCGATTTACCCGACAAAGGGGTTTTGGGAGTCTGAAAACACAAACTTTTGAAAACTGGCTTCAAAGTGCAAGTTTTTGAAAACGATACCACATGTAGGCTAAACATGAATTTGTGAAAACGATGTCATGCGCATGTGTAGTAGTGTTTCTTTACAAAGTGACATCTACTGGCCAGTATGTTGTTCTAAACCTCAATTGTTCTAAACTGTTATGAAAGTCAATGGGGCCCATCAACTGTTTGGTTACCTATTCTTCAAAATATCTTATTTTGTGTTCAGCAGAAGAAAGAAACTCAAACAAGTTTGGAACAACTTGAGTGGGAGTAAATTATGACAAGTTTCATTTTTGGGGGAACTATCCCTTTAAACGCGCGCCTAAACACAACAGAACGAACGACCGTTAACAGCCGTTAATGAACTAACGTTAGCTAAGCTAAAATAGTTACGGTATCATAGTTTTTGGGTCAGTGTTTAGTACGTCACTAGACTTAAGTGGGTAAATGTTGATCCTGCATTATTAGCATCATCACAATAGGGTTTGTTAGTCAAATGAGACTCACTCGTTCCCGATGTAGACGTTGGGCCAGACCTCATTGACGTGTGTGTAAGCGACGCTGCCGTGCGTGAGGTGTTTCTCCAGCTCGTATCCGTTTGGTGTCACATATTCCTCTTTCACTTCACTCACCTCCGACTTCACACCAAACTTCCTCCGTGAGGTCATTTTCAACCGCGCATTCGATTAAAACAGCATCAAATACATGTATTTTTGTGTTCAGATTGGTTTGAGAGGTGCTGAGTTGAGTCGACTGCTTTGGCCTGACTACAGACCGGAGGTGTGTGTTGATTTCGGGGTTATTTTTAGAGGTCTGTTCCCTCTTTCTCTCACTAGAGAGGGCTGAGCCCCAAAACACATGTGTTTGAGTCTGTGTGTGTGTGTGTGTGTGTGTGGTTGTGTGAGCGAGTGAGTGTGTATGTTATTCACCCGATACAAGACTGGCATCAACTGAACACCACACATTGAACCCAAATTAAAAACTGAACCCAAGCATCATGATTTAGGATTATTTTCCTTAAACCATCATTTTCCTGTTCACTTGTTCTACATTATATTGTAAACTCCAATTCTATGATTTATTTACAATTTGTTAAAGTGAACACAGTTGCCTGTTAGTTTATACTAATATCCCATCTCTCCTCTGAGGTTTGAGTCCAGCTGACGGAGCTGTTGAAGGAATCCAGCGTTGGGAAGAATGTTCCGGTGGGAGCAAACCGTATCAATGGCTTCTGCGATGGTGAGTTTTTCGTATATCATCAGATACGCCAACACTAACGTCGCTGAACGACTCACTCCTCTGGCACAATGAACCAAGACCTTCCCCTCGCCTGTAAAACAAATATAACCACCATCACTCATCATGCATGTTAAACTTATTTCAAACAAATCTCAAAGACGTGGAGTCACGAACGTGAAACACTATTCGCATGCAAGCCATTTTACTAAAGCACTGTATTCGAAGTCACTGATGATGAATCATTCCCAACACGACCTGGAATGTGTATTTCGGAAAGTAAATAGTCAGTTTAAAGGATTAGTTCACTTCAGAATTAAAATTTCCTGATAATTTACTCGCCCTCACGTCATCCAAGATGTTCATGTCTTTCTTTCTTCAGTCGAAAAGAAATTAAGGTTTTTGAGGAAAACATTCAGGATTTTTCCATATAGTCGAGTTCAATGGGGTCCAATGGTTTAAAGGTCCATATTGCAGTTTCAATGCAGCTTCAAAGGCTCTACACCATCCCAGCCAAGGAATAAGGGCTTATTTAGCCAAACCAGCGGCCATTTTCTAAAAAAATTAATAATAATTATACACTTTTTAACCACAAATGCTTGTCTTGCACTAGCTCTGCGATGCGTAATCACGTTGAAAGGTCACGCGTGACGTTGGCAGAAGTACAGACCTTGTGTTTACAAAGCGAATGTGCAAAGACTAAGTCAAATGCCATTTAAAAAAAATTAGAAAAATAAAAGGTAAAACAACGATGTCAGACGATTTTGAAGTTGGAGGAGAAAAATTGTTTTTCGCCTCCGTCATGTGATCGCCTGACCTTTCCAACATGATTACTTTAAGGCATGAAGTCGTGGACATGCAAGACGAGCATTTGGGGTTAAAAAGTATATACATTTTTATTTTTTTAGAAAATGACAGATGCTTTCGTTAGATAAGACCCTTATTCCTCGGCTGGGATCGTGTCGAGACTTTGAAACTGCAACTTGGACCTTCAAACCGTTGGACCCCATTGAAGTCACTATATGGAGAAAAATCCTGGAACGTTTTCCTCAAAAACCTTCATTTCTTTTCGACTGAAGAAAGAAAAACATGAACATCTTGGATGACGTGGGGGCGAGTAAATTATCAGGAAACTAAATGCATTATATCTCCCAACACGTTATTTAATATCACAGAAGCATGCTGTGTGTGTGTGCACAATGCAAACTCTAAGTATGAAAGTGCACGATGTCTTACTTTGCTGGGACAGAGCTTTATGAATGAAGCCGGCTGTGGGGTAGAAAAACGGTGTGATGTCGAAGTCTCTGTTGTCTGGTGCCTCAACGCCATGATACTCTACGCTTGAGTCCGAGTAGAAATCAGCTCCAGTGTCGATGTGAGCGGGTCCGTGTGCAGCGTTGACGACGTGACTGATTCCTAGACGGTGTAGAAGGGTCTTGTCTCTTGCTGTTGGACTGAGAGAATCACTCAAGAGTTAATTTTCTGCAGTAGCTCTCAAATCAAGCTTGACACAACAATATCGGTCATGTGATGCATGAGAACTAATTGCATTTCTGATCAATCATGTCAAACCTGGCGCTATACATTTAAAGGAGACATTTCTGAACTGAATACAAGCATGAATGACATTTTTGCACTATTGCAAAGATAAAAAACAATGGTAAACAATGGCTAAATCTGTTCTTTACCCCAAGTTATCATGTTTGAAATACTTCAGAAGACTTATATAGTCCACAAGTCATATGGATTACTGTTATCAACAGAGAATCTCAGAATGTTGACTAAAAAGTAATGAACAAACATTCTTCCTGTAACGTAACTAGATTGATTGTTCACATTTATCTGGTCTTTAGCACAACAACATTTTTTATACATTATTCATGGAATGTGTTTATTCTGAAACTGTTTAGTTTGACATTTTGTGTAACGTTTTTTAAATGTTGCTACTTTTTTTCTGAACATTCCGAGAAAATTCAAAAGTAACGTTCGCAAAAGTAAAATGGAATGTTCTGTTAAAAGTACAAATGGAATGTTAAAACATTCTTTTTTTAATGGTTGGAACGTTCTGAAAACATTAAAAAATAACGTTAGCAAAACGTTCTTAGAATATATTTTTATTATTTTATTCCCACTGATATTCCCGTGTCATTTAAAAGGTTTTGTACTGCATGTCAAAAATACTGGTCATTTCTTTTCTTGTCAAAGTGGAAAACATTATTTACATTTATGCATTTAGCAGACGCTTTTAACCGAAAAGGAACAAAAGCAATTTTTCAAAGAGCTAACAATATTCATAACATACAGTGCCAGGTTAATTAGACAACTAGATTAGGGAAGTGAATCGACTGCCATAATGAAAGATGAAAGATCATTTAGCGCACCTCAAAAGATTCAAAGTGTCTCGTTCGAGTCTTGTGGTATAATACGTACGCATCACTGATGTAGATGTTAGGCCAGACTTCATTAAAAGCGCCGCAGGGTCGTCGGTTCTTTAGCAGAAGGGTCAAAAGGTCACAGATGGGCGGAGTCTCGTATCCAACATCCTGTGTGCTCATACTTTGAAATAAAAGAGCTTGATGTACATACACGTCAATGCATTGTATTAAAGTGTTTTTGCCTTTCTGTTGTTACTGAACTCACGTTGTGTTTCTCCTTGGTTCTTCTGCCAGCTCCGTCATCTACGTAGAGCCGCGTGTGTGTGTGTTTGTGTGATGCAGTAAGTGATACGTGTCTCTATTTTGGCTTCTTTGCGCGTCAAAGTGGTAAATATAGATGAGAGACACAAACAGACAGACAACTGAGAATCAACCAGATGTAGGTAGATGGTTTACATATTAAATTTGTTCTTTTAATAACGTATACAGGTGAAACTCGAAAAATTCGAATATTGCGCAAAAGTTCATGTATTTCAGTAATTCAAATTAAAAGGTGAAACTAATATATCTATATATACGTGATTATACTTTTCAGAGGGATGACATTTCTGTATTTAAAATCCTTTTTTTATTGATTTCATGTAATATTGTAATATCTGACATTTTTCATAAGACATAATCATCAAAATCATAACTTTTGCACGATATTCAAATTTTTCGAGTTTCACCTGTATTGGGTCAAATATATTAAAGCCATCATGAAATCAAAATTACAAAGAAGTTTGATTTCAGGATGACTTATGTATTTTAACATTTTTATATATGAAATATATGCATATTCATATATTTCAATATATTACATATTTTTATGAACTCACATTCCTGGTCTTATTAGGACCTTTCATAATGAAGTATATTCCTTTTGGACTGACTGATGTTCATGAATGAATCCCTTTCGTTTTTCAACCCCTTTCCTCGCATTTGTTGTTTGGAAAGCACTAGTGTTTTTAACCTGTGAATCTATTACTTTATAGTGACTCTGAAGATTAAGCAGGAATAGAATATATTTCGATCACAACAAAAAAATACATGTAACAACTTTAAAAAAAAGACATTTTAATTGAGAAATTTAATCCTGTATCAATCATGTAATTCCATCATATGTGTGTAAGGCAATTTCTGAAGCATGCATTTCTGTTATAACTGTTTATGCATATCAATAGCTCTGTTACTGTACCTAATGTAGTGTATTTCTGATCAGTAAACATGCTGTGAGCATGTTGGTCCAGTGTTAGAGGGCAGTGCTCTGGAAGTGCAGTTTTTTGTCCAGTTCTCGCAGTTGTTCAATGAAGCCGGAGTTTGGGCAGATATTCCTGTGCTGTGCGACGGCTTTAATGGCTTCCATCAGCGTCATGTCCTCGTGGATCATCAGATACGCCAAAACCAGCGACGATGAGCGGCTCAGACCCATTGCGCAGTGCACAAGCACCTTACCTAGGAAAAACAAACAAACAATAGAAATGTTTACAAACTACAATTTTTTTACGAATTCCGAATTTTTACAAAAACATGTCCTGATCACATTTCACCCACAAATCGAAAGAAATAAGATGAAAATTCTATATATTTTTTTTCATTATTTTTGAAATTATATTTTGCATAAAGAAGAAAAAAAAAAGGATTTTGAAGCATTTTGACATTGTCATATCATGTATTTAAGCACATGTTCCTCCCTCAAATTCTCATATGCAGCCATAATTAAAAATTATAATTTTTTTAAATCACTATTGTGCATAATAATTGCTCAATAGGTAAACATAAACTAATATCATTATGCAAAAAAATCTTATAGTTATTGCAAATTGCCATTGTGCATAATGAGAATTCCTTGATAGTTCAACTTAAAATAACCCATGAAAGTAATATCATGATGCAAAAAATCTTGATGGTCCTTAAAACTTCATGTCAAATATAATTGAATTTTACAGTGAATTCTGCATTTGTTTGGCTAATGTGTTTTTTTGGGAGGGGATGTCCATCAGTGTGTTTCCTCTCCTCACCTCCAGGGGTGCTCATGGCACTCTTGATGAACTTGGCAGCAGAGTAGAAGAAGGGACTCAAGTCAAATGAGGGCATATCAAACGCCTCCACGCCACGATATGTGATTTTAGTGTCTCTGTAGTAACTGGCTCCTGTGTTAACGTTGAACTTCCCGTGAGCGGCGTTCAGCACGTATGTGATGTTCAGGGACTGTAGCATGTGTTTGTCCTTCGCTGCGTACCTGAATGAGATACACACACACACACAGACACTTATTATATACCTTTTTTATTGCACATTTACAACGCAAGATAGGGAACATGCCAACTTCGTAATGGACACTTACATTTAAGGAGTCGTATTATGCTTTTTTAATATAAAATTTACATGTTTGATCATGAAAAACGTTTCCAAGTCCCTCCAGCGGGAGTTCTTCTCTATATCAGTGTCAGTGTTTCTGAACTCCTGAAACGCCTCCATTGTAGTTTTGAATCACGAACACGTCACAATATTCCTCATTATAATAATTCATACGCAGAATAAAGGGGCGGGGCCTGGTTGAGTTAGTTAGTAGTGTGTTAAACTGGCGGTTATGGGAAGGGGTGGGGCTCGAAGCGCTCGACCAATCACAACACACTGTGCTCCAGCCGGCCAATCAGAGTACAGTGTGCTTCTCAGAAGGAGGGGCTTCATAGAGACAGGAAGTAAACAGAGCGTTACTGACAGACTGGGAAGAGAGGAGCCGCAACAATGGAGAATATGAGGAGAATAATCAACATTCAAGCAGGAAAACATAAAAAAAATCAAGACATAATAGGTCCCCTTTAAAAGAAAAAAAGAGTGAGCAAGATTTGAAATGGAATGGACTCACTTTAATGAATATGTTAAACAGGACACCATTAAAATAGTAAATATTTCGACAAAGAAGATGATTTTTATTTTTTTTAAGTATTTGAAAAATTCTCAGATTCTTTAAAATCATGAAGAAATAAATGAAGGCTTACTTTTCTTCCATTTTCATGTGTGAATATGATGTTACCCACTAAAATTACATTTCCACAAGTTCACAAAACTGGGCATTCAAAATATTATAAAAAAAACAATATGTTTTTAAACTAAGGGATGAATATCTTTATGAATATGAAGGAAGGTAAAATCAAAATAGTAGAAAAGGTGAACAAGTTTCAGGAAGCACAAGGATCATGCCAAATTAAATCTAATCTTTCATTTAATTCCCTGACTGAATATACTAAACACCCTCTTTCTTTTGAATGTGAAAGATTAGCCTCATACTGACACGACCCCAAAAATCAGCTCCTGATATTCTTACATGTCTCCGATGTATATTCCAGGTCTGACCTCATCAAGATGGCCGCTGGTTCCAGGTTTGACCCACAGAAGTCTCTGGAGGTCAGCGGCGTCCGGCGTCTCGTACCGGCCGTCTCCACCGGTGCGTGGCATATCGACCCGCTTTACACCCGTCCTGCAAGAACTGGACAGCTCTTGGTCTGTTCGAACCCAGAAATGATCTACAAAAAGGCAAAACAAACACCAAAACAGTAGTCCATATGACTCTCGTCCTATATGAGGAATAGATTCAATTTAAGTAGTTATTCGTTGAAAACAATAGCTCTCCAATGTCATTGTTACAAGCCATCATCGACACCAAGCACCTTTGATTCTCTTGTATCTCGATCACAACATGGTACGTTTGACTATATGCAAGCACAAATACAAGAGAATAAACTTTAATGATGCTTTATTATGCTGTTTTTGACCTTTTCAGAGTTTGATATCTCACTGAACGCCTTGATTATATGAAAAAAACACCAGCTCAGATATTCTGCTAAACTCCTTTTTTATGTAACAAGGAACTCACATGAACACCATGAAGGTACACTTTCATTTTTATTTGAATACTTATTTTAAGCTGAAGGATTGAATCAGATTATTATTTTAATCAAACATCAAGTTTTACCACTGTACGATAGAAAATTCAACTTTAGAGACAGTGTGGGACGTACAGCTGATAATTATTTAAAACTAATATTAAGGCTGCTAGTTAGTGAGTTTTTAGGTCTGTTTTATACTTATAACAAAATTGTTTGTGCAAAACATTAGACAAAGTATTAGCAATGGATTATGAATGATGTGATGTTTTATTATGGTATTAGTTAGTTTGTCTCACCTTAAAATTAAATGAAATTAAATAAAATGTTACAAATCACTTTAATATTAAACATTTCAATACTGCAAAAAAAATTCTGTAACACTTTACAATAAGGTTCCATTTGTTAACATTAGTTAACTACATTGATTACATTAACTAACAATGAACAATCCTTCTACAGCATTTATTAATCTTAATGAACTAATTTACTTATACATTATTAAAATCAAATGAACTGTATCAGTTAATTAATGCACTGCGAACTAACATGAACATGTTTATTAACTAATATTAGCAAAGATTAATAAAGCTTTAAATATATATTGCTCATTGTTTAACGTTAACTAATGAGACCTTATTAAGTGTTACCAAATTTTCATCTTGTCTTGTATTTCATTAAATTATCTCAACATTCTTAAATCAATATACTTTTACGTAAGAAACAAGCTGACAGGATAAAGTCTCTTTTTCTGAAGAGAAAGAAATCAAAATAAAGTGACTTTAAGACAAAAACAAACATCTGCCAATTGGGTCAGAAACAAAACTAGTTTTCACTTTGAATTACGCTTATTTGACCCCATTGGCAGAAATTATTTGCTTCTTTAAACTTAAGTATAAACTTAATTAATTTGAGACATTTTTCAGAAAACAAGACTTAATATTTTATGTCATTTTGATTTAAGGTGAAAAGTTGACTAACTTGTTCATGTTCTTCACATTGTGTAATTAATCAAGATATATTTAATCAAGTTAAAGTGCCATTATAAGTGTCAATCAAATATGCCATGATTAAATAACAGTTTTACACATTGAAAATCAAATATTTATCCATATACCTCATTATAACCCAGGCATATGTACCACTAGCCGTATATAGATAATGCATCTATTTGAATGAATCTAAAACACATTTTCAAGCACAAACAGACTCACAGTGTGTTGAGGAACCGCTCGTCAGTGTGTGTGTGTGTGTGTGTGTGTGTGTGTATGACGTGAGGTTCAGGCTGATGACTTTATCTATTTATATTTTATATATATTTATATAATCTGATTCAGGCTGCTCTAAACACTCTTTCTTCAGGGTTCCTGATCTAGAAGCAACAGGGAGCGGATGAAAGCATAAAAGATCATCTCTCTGTAATATCTCACTGATTTTAACCAATACAGAGGGACGATTCTGCTTATTTCCACACACTGCAGTCGCCCTCGTCTGTGTCCGAGTAACAGCGTCTTAAATTAGACAACCTCATTCCCACAGCGGCGAGTTAAAAATACACACGCTCTCTGCTCTCGTCATCTAGAGTTTCAAAGTCAACACAAGTGAGTTCATTTGCTTTGCTGCACAGCTGCTTTTTATTCATAATAACCTGTTTATTTCATTCAAAAATATATATATTCAAAGAATCAAGTGTACAGAACTATAGAAATAATATGTACAGTAAATGATCAAGAGTTCTGAAAGTCAACATGAAATCAAGATTGGCTTTATTTACTTTAATGCATGTTTCTGGTTTATTGTGAACAATTAATGAGTGCATGTTATTTTTACATTTGCAACATATATTAATGTACAATGCACAAAAAAAAATTGAGGTCGGTAAGATTTGTTTGATTTTGAAAAAATAATACTTTTATTCTGCAATTGTTCGGAAGTGACAGTAAAGACATTTATAATGTTACAAAAGATTCGATTTCAAATAAATGCTGTTCTTTTGAACTTTCTATTCATCAAAGAATCCTGAAAAATGTTTCACAGTTTCCACAAAAAAAGCAGCACCACTGTTTTCAACATTGATAATAATCTCATAAATGTTTCCTGAGCATCAGATCATCATATTATACTGATTTCTGAAGGATCATGTGACACTGAAGACTGGAGTAATGATGCTGAAAATTCAGCTTTGATCACAGGAATAATTACAGTTTAAAAAAATATTTAAAAAAGTAAACAGTTATTTTAAACTGAAAAAATATTTACTGTTTTTTTTTTTTTTTTTCATAAAATAGAAGGGACTTCTCTGAAAACATGAAAACGGCTGACTTTGAAATTGCTGACCCCCAAACATTTGAATGGTAGTGAATGTCACATTTGCATGATCTTGTGGTGTTTTGGTCCTGTTGTGTGTGTGTGTGTGTGTGTGATGGTCCAGAGTTCGCTGTACATAGAGGTAGTGTGTTGTGTTTGTCTGAGCGTGAGTGAGTGTATATACTAAACGGCCCTTTAAATTAATCCCTTGAACATTTCACTTTTCACCGACTATCTCTCTGCATTACACTTATACTCTCTAAAAATGCATTTTTGCATATGAAGTGCATGTTCAAGCCTTCATAAGATAAATATGGATGTATATATATATAATTTTTGACTGCTGCGATAGTCCATTGTAACTAGATTCTTGCATTATGTAGCTTCACCCACAGTCAAATCTCATTGGTCCAAATTCCAGCTCGTCATTATGTAGCAGCTAAGGGTTAATGCCCGACGAGGTGTCCATTAGAGGCTGACATTTTTTCGGGAATCCCACGGGTCCCGGGATTCCCGTGGGATTCCTGCTGGATGGGAGTCATCTTTGCTATTAATCACGGGATTTGGACGGTACAGGATAAATGGTTAACGGGAGCAGACGGGAGCGGGAATCAACCAATAGCAAAGACGTCAAAAAAAAAGAAAAAAGTAAATGCACCATTTTGTAGTTTCCTTTTAATACGCCTACAATGTAACGCAATTAAAAAATAACTACTCGACCCAGCCGTCCCAGAAGCCATCAGTGCTTTTTGTCACGGCTTACCGCCGGAATTCAAAGAGCAGTGATGGAGGGAGCTAACAGCCGCGGAGAAGTCGATGTGGCAAAAAATTATTTACAGCGCAAAGTCAGAAGTAATGACATGTCTACTCAATCCAGACAATGTAGATGCACTTTTGTTCCTACACAGCAACATATAACTAAGATGGACTCATTATGCAAGAGCATAATTTATGAAAATCGTTAACATGTAATTAAAAGAAACTATAAATGTAAACTATAAATATATTGTTTACTCAACAATAAATGAGTAAAATCCAGCTCTATGTGCTGTTTGGGTTTATTAAACTATTGTAGACATGGTGTGAACTATGTACTGTTTTTCTTTTATTTGCCGTCTTCCATTTTCTGGAGAAAATCTAGAAACGGGCTCAGCAGCTGGTCTAAAACAGGATGGAGAGCAGATTAAATCAAATTCTATGTATTAACTAAGCACTAATTGAAGGAAAAAAAATATATGGGAGCGGTACAGGAGCGGGAGTCAGTTTAAACAGGAGCGGGATGGGAGTGGGAGTCAATTTACCAGGAGCGGGATGGGATGGGATTATTTTTTAAACTTTGGTCTGGGAGTGGGACGGGACAAGATTTCTTTCTATGGGAGTGGGACGGGACAGGAGTGAAAATCCACTCCCGTGTCATCCTCTAGTGTCCATAGGTGTCCAATAGGCTTGTCCATTGTGATAATGGACGGGGGCGAGGCGTGAACGGTTAATGCCTCCGCCGAAGTCCATTAATACCTAGACAATGGACACCTCGAAGGGCATTAACCCGCTTATACCATGGTCACTTGCCAAATAACACACTTTTGAAACATTAGTCTATATTTAAATTAGTTTTTCAATCGAAATCTAAAGTTTTTACAAACAATAACTTGGTTTCCCTGGTTACGCCTGACGGTTTGTTTAGCAACCGGAGATATTTATAGTGCGCTCAGCTCGTAGAAGCCTTCAGTTTAGCTAACTTGCGAGCCAGAAATTTAACGTATTTTTTTTTTTTTCATGTAAGTTAGGCTTGTCTAGCCATGGGCGTTAACTTACACTTTCGTTTTTTTTTTTACCTATAATTAAAACACACAGGTAGGCATATAATATAACGGCTAACTAGATGTTTGTTTTGATACAATAAATAGTAAACGGATACTTTGACTGCCTGTTGCTATGGTTACTCACAGCTGATGTAGCCAGCGCATTTATTTATTAATTTCGAACGGTAAACAGTCAGTTTCACCAGAACTCCTTCACTAGTGTCCTCTATCACTTTTTAATGGACACCCTGCAGCCAATCAGAATCGAGTATTCACCCAGACCTTGGTATAATGCATATTAATTCGGCAGGATTTATGCTCTCTTGTTCAGTGCAGAGAGACAAATCACTTGTCACGTCTCTGGCCTGGTTAGGACGTGGTGTTATGATCGTTCATCATGTGATGGGTCCTGTAGTTGTTGGTTCACAACAGAACACATCTCCTGTGTTTCCTCTTCCTCTGCAGGTCCAGATCCAGGAGCAGAGCCAGGAAGTTTCTGTTGGGATAAATGGCTCGTTTCTGGACGATGCGCCGTAAGGCCGTGTGCAGAGGCATGTCGTGATAGAGCATCAGGTACGCCAGCACTAGTGATGAGGACCGGCTCATTCCCATGATGCAGTGCACCAGAACTTTTCCTGTAAGGAAGAGATAATATCTGATCACATACAGACTTTATGACTTTAATAGAAGACATGACAGCAGAATCTCATTCTTGCCTGTTCTTTGCTGGTAAAAATAACACCCACAATGCATTGCAATGATTCATTTGACAGTCTTGAGCTCATTGCTATTAATATTCTCAACCGGCCAGTGCTGAGACGCACCTCGAGAGTCCAACGCCACGATCTTCAGTCGGGTTAAACCTTAAGAGGTTTTAATACTTTTGAAAGAAGTTTCTTCTGCTTATCAAGCCTGCATTTATTTGGTCCAAAATACAGTAAAAACAGTAATATTGTGAAATATTATTACAAGTTAAAACAGCTGTTTTCTATGTGAATATATAGTAAAGTGTAATTTATTCCTGTGATCAAAGCTGAATCTTTAGCATCATTACTCCAGTCTTCAGTGTCACATGATCCTTCAGAAATCAGTATAATATGATGATTTGATGCTCATTTTTTATTATCAATGTTTAAAACGGCTTCCTATTTTTGTGGAAACTGTGATACATTTTATTTTCGAGATTCTTTTATGAATAGAAAGTTCAAAAGTACAGCATTTATTTGACATATAATCTTTAGTATCTGTCACTTTTGGTCAATTTAATGCATCCTTGCTGAATAAAACTATTAATATATTTTTGAACTTTGAATGTTAGCGTAAGTGCACATTTAAAGTACAACTTAATACTTTTTATTAGGAAACAGAGTAGAAAACGCTTTATGCTTTTCAATGTAAAAAAACAAACATTTGCAACCCATTTTACTTCAGTAATGTATTGTAAATGGAACAGGACATACAGTAACAATGCCAAAATGAAGGACCGGACTTGCAATTTTCTACCAATTTTCACCTGGTGATGTGTTTCGTATCAGTATTTTTGACCTAAATGTGTACATTATGTACACATAATCCATTCATTTTTGTAAAAAATCATTATTTGATATTGTTGGCGTATTCAGCACAATTTTAGACAGGCTGCATCAGCTACAGAAGCTGCCGAATGCCTTACTAAATAGATATTTGTGTATTGGTTAACAAGTATAACCTACATGACGTCACCTGAAAACAAAAGTTTTTACAGAGGTGGAGCAAGTTACATACAAATATGAAAGATTATAAAGACAGAATAACATGCACTGATTAATAACACACAGTAAGTCCAGGTACACGTGTTTAGAAAGTAATTAGATTTGATGTTGATTTTAAACACACCAAATTCGCTTCAAAAATTTTTGCACGTTAAAAAATAAATACGACCTCACGTTGTCAATCACGCTTGCACACTGCCTCCGAAACTTTCGTCCGTCATAAAAAACGGATTGGGTTCGATTTTCTGCTTTTTTCACATCCGTAGCAAGCGGTTTGAATGGTGTTTTGACAATTCAGAGCCACCGAATCACGAATACGAAAAAACGCATACGAAAATTTCGGACTCAGTGTGCAAGCGTGATTGTACGGAAGCGTATTGCATTCACTTGAGCAAAAAATCTACTCTGTTTTTCTGAATTAACGAGTTAATTATCTCAGAATTACGAGATCATTTTTTAATGGAAAAAAAGTTTTTGCTCTGTTTTTCTGAATTAACGAGTTAATTATCTCAGAATTAGGAGATACTTTTTCATGGAAAAAAGTTTTTGCTCTGTTTTTCTGAATTAATGACTTAATTATCTCAAAATTGAAAAAAATGTTTTTCAAGAAAATTGTATCTCATAATTCTGAGATAATTAACTCAGTAACTCAATAATTAATTCAGAAAAACAGAGCAAAAACATTTTTCCATGAAAAATTATATCGTAATTCTGAGATAATTAACTCGTTAATTCAGAAAAACAGAGCAAAAACTTTTTTTCCATGAAAAATTATATCGTAATTCTGAGATAATTAACTCGTTAATTCAGAAAAACAGAGCAAAAAATTTTTTCCATGAAAAAGTATCTCGTAATTTTGAGAATTATCTCGTTAATTCAGAAAAACAGAGCAAAAACTTTTTTTCCATGAAAAATTATCTCATAATTCTGAGATATTAACTCGATAATTCAGAAAAAACAGAGCAAAAACTTTTTTTCCATGAAAAATTATCTCGTAATTCTGAGATAATTATCTCGTTAATTCAGAAAAACAGAGTAGATTTTTTTTCCTCAAGTGAATGCAATAATTGACATAACGTGAGGTCGTATTTATTTTTTAACGTGCGAAAACTTTGGAAGCGAATTTCGGACTGTGTAAGGGCCTTGAGTCAATCCTTACCATCAGGAGAGTTGAGAGCTTTGTGAATGAAATCTGCTGCCGGTTTGAAGTAAACATCCAGATCGAAGTGCGTAGAGTCGTCAGCGGGGATACCGCAGTACACAACACTCGTGCCGTAGTAGTTCTGGTCCCCGATGCTTCCTCTCTTGGAGTGAGCGGCGTTCAGAATATGAGTGATGCCGAGGTTCTGCAGGGCGCTTCGGTTCTGCGCTATTCCTCTGATAGGACAAGATAAGACATGCATCATCGGAAGTGACACAAGCTTAAAACTGCAGAATCAAAATCGAAATTGACCTGGTTTACTTTCTTTACTCTCTTAACTAGTTTTTTTTTTTGCAGCAATACCATTTTTTGTTCCTCAAAGAACCTTTCAGTGATTTTTACTTAGTGTGAAGAACATTTGAATAATCTAAAGAATCACTATATAGATATTGATTGATTGATTGATTGATTTTATTTGACCACTTAAATATAAAAAAATTAGGGCTGTCAAACGATTAATCACGATTAATCACATCCAAAATAAAAGTTTGTGTTTACATAATATATGTGTGTGTTCTGTGTATAATTATTTATATATAAATGCACACACGTATATATTTAAGAAAAATATGTTATTTATATATAAAATGTTTATATTTATATGAAATATACATTATATATAGGCTACATTCAGTCTATATACATGCAAATATTTCTTAAATACACATGCATGTGTGAGTATTTATGTATTAAAAATAATTATACACAGTACACACACATATATTATGTAAACACAAACTTTTATTTTGGATAATCGTGATGAATCGTTTGACAGCCCTAAAAAAATATGAAACAGTACTCTGTGTCATACATTAAAAATACATAAATAGTTAGAGATGACACAATAAAGCCCAAAGACTTATTTCCAATCCTATACTAATATCTATAATCTTATATAGATTTATATAATTTTTATATAGAACCTTTTGTGGAATGAAAAGGGTCCGCAGATGTTAAAGGTTCTTCATGTAACCATCGATATTAATAAAGAATCTTAATTTTTTAAGAATGTAAGGAAGAGTTCAACAATATTTCACCTTCATTCTAGTATAAAACAGCCATTTTTCAACATCCAATCAACAGCCGATGGACAAATTTAAGCCCCGCCTTATTTTACCTGGTTGAATATCCTGTATTACTCAGAAATGCATCAGTTTATGGATGAAAAATAGTTTGGGGAACGTAGTTTGAAGTTGACCTAAACAGTTCAGTTCAAGATTGATATTGTATATATCATAGAAGTATGAAGAATGATATACAGTAGTGGCCAAAAGTGATGTACGGCCTATAGGAAAATTGACATCTTCACTCTTTATTCAAATATAAGTAAAAATGCGTTAAAGAATTTGTAAGCATATTGCGCAGTTGTGCTTGGAGTCGATTTGTTTTATTTGTGATCAAATGCAAATTGTGCAACAATTTTTAGCCAGGCTGTCATATGAACACATACACAAAAAAAAGAACAAAATATTAGCAACTGATAATGTTGTAGTCACACACCGAAGCTGTGTGTGTGCTTTCAGCTTCTTGTTTTTCGGCATTTTTTTTTTTTTGTATAGTAAAATAAAATCTGTAGCTGTAGTTCGACTTTTTTGCCAAATCATTTTTCAGATAAATACCTTAACCAAGTTTAGTGTTTTGTTCTTCCCTTAAAAACATTTAAAACAAAAATATCCTCATATTTTGATAGTTTAATTGAACTTTGTAGGGTCTTTGTAGGATCATTAAAAACAAACAACAGTAGTTTTGACCACTACTGTATAAACGTACATCTCAATGTGTAGCTCAATGTCATGTGAAGTCAGCTTGATAAAACAGTCACATTTAAAACAGTATTAATATGATTTCTAGAGACTCGAGAGATTCAGGAGTTAAGCAGCTTATACTCACACATTCCCGATGTACAGGTTTGGCCAGACCTCATCGATTTGGTGCAAGTTTAACTTACACGAGTTCAAAACTTTCTCCAGGTCCTTGACTGACAGATACTCTTTCCTGCTGTATTTACAGGCCATCATTTCTTTCCTGAATTACCCGCCAGATAGATGAAGACAGTGTGTTTATAATGATCTGGCGCTTCGGACTCGAGGCTCTCTGACTGATCCGCCACAACAGCTGTTACCCAATTTAGTGCCTTAGTGTGCAGATAGTCTTACTCACAGAGACATGTACACACACATGTACACACACTCCGCTAATTGACTAACAGGCAAAGGTATTCAGGATAACCTGATTATCTGATGCTTATGCCTTTTTTGTTCATAGTATATAGTCACCACATCTGCCAAGCTCCAAAAATGCATTTAAAACTGCATTTAAAGGACCATAAAGTGTCTATAATTTAAATAATTGTTCAGTGATAATCTTTTACTAAAGGTCAGAAATCTTTTTCACATTTGCATTCAGATTTAAAAACTGGTGCATTGGAAATCATACACAGGTGAAACTCGAAAAATTAGAATATTGTGCAAAAGTTCATTTATTTCAGTAATTCAACTTAAAAGGTGAAACTAATATATTATATAGACTCATTACATGCAAAGTGAGATATTTCAAGCCTTTATTTGTTATAATTTTGATTATGGTTATCAAATTAAAAACTATTCTAATTTTTAATTTTCATATGTTTTCATAAGATTTCATAGGTTTTCATAAGCTGTAAGCCATAATCATAAAAATTCTAACAAATAAAGGCTTGAAATATCTCACTTTGCATGTAATGATTCTATATAATATATTAGTTTCACCTTTTAAGTTGAATTACAGAAATAAATGAACTTTTGCATGATATTCAAATTTTTCGAGTTTCACCTGTACTGTAAGATCTTTTTGGAAATTAACAGACATTATAAACAGCATGAAGATTTACAGATCAACTTCTGTTGTTTCCCACGGATAAAATACCAGCACACGGGTTTGGAACGACAGTAAATGATGACAGAATTTTTATTGAATTATTATTGAGTGAAGGAAAAGCATAGGCTGCTATTCAGATTTGCCAGGTAAAAAAATAAATAAAATAAAAAATAGAATTAAATAAATAAAACTGACAGCTGTGGGCAAATATAACAAAAACACCCCAAAATACAAAACTAAACAAATAATTATTATAATTTAAATTAAATTAATTAAATAATTTAAAACTTTTAGGGACCTTTTGTTTTTCACATTAAATTATGCTTACAAAAATATTGTACACTAAAAGTACATGTATTGTTAAATATAAAATAAATCACTTAATCAAAAATTCTAAAGTAATTCATTAGATTTTACTTCTAAAAACTCACTGAAAAAAAAACCAATGTCAAATTTACTTTTCTTTTGCAAGTTTTTACATGCAGATTTTTTAAAGTTAAACTACTTAGCAATACGCTGTTTCAAGCACATTTTACTCTGACAATATAACACTGAATAAAGCCATGTTTTTACAGTGTATGCTTTACTTAGATTAGAACATCTAGACATAGAACAAGTAAATAACATATCTAGTGTAGACAACATATCTACACAAACACAGAGAAATGAATACTTGCTACACAATAATGCTAACATCCATCAGATAATTTGAGTGTGAATGTCATTTTAAGTAGAAAATAAACTCCAGATGTCACAAAACAGCAAGTTACTAAACAAAAGCAATGATAAAACAGTGTACATACAGCTGGAAAACAGTGGAGAAAAAAGCAATCTTATTAATTATTCATGATGGGAATACCAGTATCAGAAAGTTGAGTAGGTTTAACGTTTATATGTATGCATTAATTTCTACAAACTTACTAATATAGAATATACTTTGTTTTGTAAATTCTTGCCTGGGTTAAAAACGTATTCAGGTAGAAGTATTTTTTTTTTTGCAGTGTTTCCTTCACCACAGAGTCATTTTTTATCAGTGCTGAGAGTTGATAATTCATTTAAAGTCACAGACGGATGATGTTTCCAGACCAGTGTCACTTCATACAGCGCAGACTCGCGTCGAGGGCCCGCAGCTGTTTGAGAAAGCCTCGGTTCGGGAAGATCCAGCGGTGCTGTTTGACTGTTTTAATAGCGTCCAGTAGGGAAAGCCTCTGGTGTATCATGAGATAAGCCAGAACCAGAGAGGCCGAGCGACTCACTCCCACCGCACAGTGAACCAAAACACGTTCTGCAGCAAAGACCAGAGAACACAAACTGTGTGTAGCTTATAAAAATTAGCAAAAAGATATGATTGCATTGATCATTTAGAGGCCTTATGTTGCAGGGCTGTAGTCAAGTCCACCTTTGTCGAGTCGAGACCGAGTCCAAAGAGGTTCGAGTCAAAGTCAAGACAGAGTCCAAACAGAGACAGAAAAAAAATAATCCTCTTCAAGACCACGTACTTAGCTATTGATCATTTATGTGATAGCATATCTTCTATTCTAAGATAGTCATTTTGCATTGATGATGTGCAGTAATGATTAAAAAGCATGTGCGGAGTAACAACGCTGTAGGAACAAATTAGGTCATTTCTATTTACCTTAGGTATCGCAATTTCATTAAAGTCACATAAAGCTGAAGTGCAACTTCACATTTTCAGCCTTTTTATTATAGTATAACAATCACATTCTGGGCTGCCAATGAAAAATGTAACATAATAAGTTTAACAAAAAATGTTCCCATTCTTGAACTTATTACTTAACCTAAAGAATCCATAGTACAAAGTAACCCAAATAATAAGGTGCATTTGCAATGCAATAAAATATAAATTAGCAGTAAACACGAACGCCTTCAGCTGTGTGTGTGTGTGTGTGTGTGTGTGTGTGTGCGCGCTTTAGGGTTGTACGATATGAGGAAATTCTGCGATGTGCGATAACAATGTTTTTTTTTTCAATGACGATGACTTGCGATAAATAAACAAATTAAAGTTTACAGCAGCAAAGTTACTTTATATTAATATTGTCTTTTTACTCACAAAGGTTTTATTGTAAATAGTTACAGTAACGATTCACGAACGTAACGTTAGCTGACGTCAACTTGCTTCTTCACTTCACCGCGACCGCTGTGTGTGTGTGTGTGTGTGTGTGTGCACGCTCATGTGTGTGTTCGTTTTGTTTTGAAGGAGAAAAAAGCATATATTGCTGGACTCGGTCGAGACCAATTCGAACATTTGGCGAGACCAATGACCAAGTCCGAGACAGTAGAAAAACGTCTCGAGTTCGGACTTGAGTGCTACAGCAAATATGATACAGTACACTCTAAAAAATGCTGGGTTGTTTCAACCCAAATTTGGGTCAAATATGGACAAACCCAAATGTTGGGTTTAAAATGTAATTTAAAATTTTAACCCAACTTTCACTTTCAACTGTAATTTTTTTAAATTACATTTTTAACCCAACATTTGGGTTTGTCCATATTTGACCCAAATTTGGGTTGAAATAACCCAGCATTTTTTAGAGTGTAGTCTTTACAGGGTAACGCATAAAACTGCATCATCTTAGCTCGGTCAACCAGCAGAACTACATTTTCAGCATGTTTCTGTCTCAAGTAAACACAAGCTGAGGCTCAGCAGGTTTTACCTCCTGGAGAACCGAGAACCTCCTTGATATAATCCGCGCAGGGGTGGAAATACACCGACAGGTTGAACGATGGCGAATCTTCTGCTGCGACTCCGTAATACTCGACCTTTGACCCGTAGAACTGGTGGCTGCCCTGGCAGTGCATGTGTCCATGGGCGGCGTTTAGGACTCGAGTGATGCCCGACTTCCACAGACTGAACCGGTCATTGGCCACAGACCTGGAGATCATAAACACACGCAGACGCAGATCTCTAATTCATGATGCCCGTAAAATCGAACTCATCTAGAGAACAAGTAGTACAACTGACTTGGAGACATTCGTTTGGTGTGACTGCGGAAAAGGAGAAATTATTGTTTGAGATTCACCCAAAAATGCTGTCTTTGTTTTTATTTTATTTTATTTTTTTGGGCATTATATGATTTTTGGGCACTATATGTGGATTGGATTTGAATGTGCAAAACCAAAAATTCTCACTGAGATACAAGAATATACACAATATATATATACGCACACACAGCTGAAACTCGAAAAATTTGAATATCGTGCAAAAGTTCATTTATTTCAGTAATTCAACTTAAAAGGTGAAACTAATATTTTGATGATTATGAAAACCTTTTCACAATATTCTAATTTTGAATTTGGGGTTATAAGCCATAATCATCCAAATTATAACAAATAAAGGCTTGAAATATCTCACTTTGCATGTAATGAGTCTATATAATATATTAGTTTCACCTTTTAAGTTGAATTACTGAAATAAATGAACTTTTGCACCATATTCTAATTTTTCGAGTTTCACCTGTATTTATATATTAGTTTTTTATTTTTGTGTTTTTAATTTTAGTAAAGTTTCAGTAAATTTCTTGTGTGTTTTTGTCATTTTTATTAGTTATTGTTTTTTAATATGTCTACATGTATTTCAGTTTTAGTTATTTTAGTACATAATTGCCTGGTTTCACAGACAGGGCTTAGATTAAGCCAGGATTCGGCCTTAGTTCAATTAAGACATTTAAGTAGCTTTTATAAACATGTCTTAGAAAAAAAAAACATTACTGGTGTGAATCTTGAGACAAAACAACGGCACTGACATATTTTAAGACAAGTAGCTTTCAGTTAAAACAGCTCAAACATGCATTTTAGTCTGAGACTAGCTTTGTCTGTGAAACCGGGGGCAATTTAGACTAAATGAAAACGAGTAATGTTGGTTTGGCTTTCTTTATTTCATTTAAAGTAATGAAAGTGTTGTTAGTTTTATGTCCAGTTAACTATAATAACCCTGCGACTCACATATCACCCAGGAATAGGTTGGGCCAGACTTCATCCGCATGATTTCCACTCCTCTTTCCTGCAAACAGGACTTTCTCCAGTTCCCTAATGGAGGGCGTTTCACAGACATCATCCATTACACAGACTCATCGTGGATCTGTGTGTGTGATATGAGCACGACTACACCCTCTGTGTCTCTCTGGTAAGATGTGCATGTCATATCTGCTGCTGTCCAGTATGAGTGCATCTGAAGTGACAGGAGCAGGTGCAGCTGCTAATCTAAAATTGAACCAGACTCTCTACCTAGCAACCATTTTAGCAATGCTCTAGTGTCCACCCTAGCAACTGAATAGCAATAACTACACCTTGGCATTATAACAGTGAGTTTTGCATGTACCAAACATATCAGGAAAACGACGGGGTGCTTTAAATAAATAAATACAGGTAATTAAATTAAATTAATTAAAGTCAAAGGGGTTCAGCTGACTGAAAATGTTGTGAGGGGCACATTAAGAAACTGCAGGATGGTGTAATTCCACATGTTGGCCAGAAGATATCGCTGTGCGTGAAAGCGGAAGTGACCTCATCTGCAGTATTTACACACACACACTCACGAAACACACATCCACTGCTGTCAGATCAGATCGACTGCACCTCCAGCCGGGTCACGGCGCAATGATTTACCACAGATGTCCCGATAGAGCGACATTTAGGAGATTAATCGCAATTCGCAGTGAACAAATCTGATGTTTAACGTAAGTGAAGCGCGTAGGCTAAGCGCTAGCATGCTAACACACTCACATGCATCTGAAATATCCTCCTAATACTGTCATGATGTATTGTAATAGGCGTATGAACCCATTTTCAGGGTTATACTTGATTTTATTCTCTGTTTATTAATGCTGTGATAGTTTTATGGGTGTGGATAAGAAATGCAAGTCAAGATATTTGCATATTTTAAGTGTCGCACTGCAAATTTGTGTCATTTGCTGATGTTTAAGATTGATGTTATATGCCTCGTTTACCGCAGACAGGTACTAGGTGTGCAGCTCACTAGGTTTTGTGTCACAGTCAGTGTTATCCTGGCAGGTCCAAAGGGTGGGATTGTACCTGTTTGGCAGGTACCGGTTACTTTCCTTATCAACAAGCTTTCCTGTGTCAGGTATTGATTAAAGTCCTCAGTGACGAGGTGAGAGACATAATTATACCTGAGGTAGTTTACTAACATACTCGTATTACTTCACTCTTGTTTTCTGATAACAGTATTATTTCTCTCTGCTGCTGAGGGGCGTGGTTAGTGAATGGGGCGTGGCGTCGTGTGGGTGTGGCTACCTGTTGGATTGACCTTGTTGAACGTGGTGTTTTTGAAGAAATAGTCGATGTGGAAAAATACATATTTTAAAAATTGACTAATTTTCCTTGGATGATTAGTAGATTAATCAGTCCTAAATGGAAGTGTGTTTTACAATTAGACTGTTTTTTCTATGTCGATCAGTCGTGTTTTAAAGAGGCAATTACATTAGAGGGGAGAACTTTTAAAGGCCGCCTGTAGTTAATAATTTTATCCCTTAAAACTCATCTTTGATCATCTAAATGACATATTTAAACGTTTTCCCCTTGAAAATAAATCTACATGCCTTAAAATAGCTTGAATGTAACTTCGACACCCTTGCCTCATTTAGTATACGCGGTTCTATGAATATGCAAATGAGCCCCGCCTCCTCACTCACTCAGCTCAGAGATCCACTGGTTGACGATCACACGTTGATCTGATTGGTTACAAGGTCGTTTGTGACGTCAGAAACACCAGCGATTTCAAACCGTGTGTTTGAGACTGTCTTTGGTTCACTGCAGTTTTAAGGAGGAAATACTCAGCAATGCTGTCGACTTATGAACTCACACATGCTTTGTCTTAAAGCAGATTAAAAACACAACATAGACATATAAACAACATTAAAAGCTGGATTTTCACCACAGGTGGACTTTAAGTGAACTTTCAAGGGGTTTATTTCTCAGCTAAAGCACAGCAAGATATTTTAAGCACTATTGCTAATATATTTATATATAAGACTGTCTAAAAATACCAAAAAAGTATCCCAAATGGCTTGTGCACTTTAAAAGTTCATGTCATGAACACAAATTATATGAATGACCTGTATGGCACTTTCCCAAGTTCCTCTCCAGTTATGTGTGAGTATAAAGAAATCGTATATCATTTTTTTCTGATGGCATTGAAGAAAGAATTGTTCACTATCAGCAACTGGTCAAAACAAAATCAATTTGATTGATAAAATAACACCAGAGTGAAGGTCATCTTCTGATATTTTGTTTAGCATTATTTACTTGCTTCTTTGTTTAGAATATACACAAAGTAAAGCGTGATGCAGACATGCTCATATGCGTGATCTCTCTGTTCATCTCGTCACTGAGTTGCTTGTTTACTTCTGTCTTTTAGCTTCTTTCTCGTGAGAAACGGACTGGTAAAGTCACTGTATCACGGTCATGCGACTGAAGAAGACCAGTGCTGTGTTTCACTGTGTCAGTAGATCTGTTGCTGGTGTGATCAGGAAAAGAGGATGTGTCTTCACGTCTTTAGCCTGACGCCAGCACACACACGTCTCTGAGCGGGTTCGTCGTGTTTCTCTTCCTGTGGTGTGTTAAATGAAACGGTTATGTTGGGTGTAAAGTGTGGGTTTTAGCAAGTCTGGGTGTGTTTCTAAGCATTTCGGATCTGTTGCTTCGGAGGAGAGTTAACACAGTCGTCCGGAGGGAAAAGACAGACTCGCAGAGTGTTTTCTGAGAGCTAATGAACCGAGATTCGAGAACAGAACAAGATGTTTTAAAACCGACTTCTAGGCCAGTGGATCTTGACCTTTTTGACTCCTGTTGTCCACTACAATATTTAAAGACCCGGCACTTCTAGTTTCTGTACATTATGTTTCATGATTCCAGAAGTTTTCAGAGCTGGATATTTTTGTGTTTTTTATTTTTTATTTTTTAAGCAATGACTTTGCAAAACTTTTCTAGTCATTTGTTTTTTCCTAACGATTTTCTACCTGATACAATTTTTAGATCTTGGCTTAACTACACAAAAATTCCTTTATTATTATTATTTATTTCATTCATTTTATTAGTTCCAGGTGTAGAAATCTCGCTTTTAAAATTAAACAAACTCATTTTAGTTTCTAAACGATCTTGAACTTTACAACAAAAAATTAATATTGTTTAAAAAATCTTATTTTAATGCTTGGTTTGTCTTATTTTAAAATATTTTACGTTTATAATTACCCCATGGTTGAGAATCACTGCTTTTAAAGTGCTGAAATTAAGTTTTAGCTTTTTTCTTTTTCAATACTGAGTAATTGACCTATGACTTGTGAACGCAAAGATCTTTATGTAACTAATAATTTATGTTTCTCATAACTTATCTCAGGCTGCATTATAACTCTGTCCTAATTAGGAGTATGATCAGAGATTGCGTACGTGGACGTGTTCACAGCAAACAAAATGAATAAAGATTTGTTTTTTAGTCGAAAAAGTTACAGAGATCAAGCCAGTAAAATGATCCGATCTTCCCATCACAAATAACAGCGGCAATCTTGAAGCAAAAAATATGAAGCAATCTTGCAAAATGAATCAGTTTTCAATGCTAGCAGGGGCAATAACTCATAGTTCAAGACGTGTGTTGCCATCTGTGATCAGAACTACAGTAGTCAACATTTGAAGTGGATCAAAAAAGGTCATCAAAGTAAGACAAGAACGAGTATTTTCCACAATTCATGTATAACTTTGAAAGGTTTTGATCCACTTTAAACGTTGACTACTGTATATCAGTGAAATCTATTCAAATGTGTCAATTTTCATCGATTTCATCACACAGTTCGTTGAACTCCAGCAGTTTACATTTTGTGATTTGATTCTCTCCTTGTGCTTTTAAGAGGCAGTTTTTCACGTCCAGTCGTCTCTGGACAAACAGAGACTGCTTGCTCAGACAGGCTTAATGAACGCGCTGGTTACAGGCCAGACACTCAAAGCTCAAGCCAAGAGGCACAGCTGGGATTCAGTTCTCTGTGCTGTGGACGTGGCCTGGTTTACCAGAGTATCGATCGACATATGTGCTAGTCTACGTCTGGGTGTGATGTGTAACTCCACAAAGATGAAAAACTGCCTTCAAATGTGACTCTGGATCACGAAACCAGTCATAAGTTGCACGGGTATATTTGTGGCAATTTCCAACAACAATACACTCACTGTATGGGTCAAAATTATCCATTAGTCTTTTATGCCAAAAATTATTAGGAAATTAAGTAAAGATATTTTGTAAATTTCCTACCAAAAAAAATATTTTTGTGTGTGGATGCAGAACAATCGCCAACATAAATGGACAACTTTAGAGGCGGTTTTCTTAATGTTTCGATTTTTTTTTGCACCCTCAGATTCCAGATTTTAAAATATTGTCCCATACATCAATTGAAAGCTTATTTATTCAACTTTCGGATGATGCCTAAATCTCAATTTAAAAAAAAAATGACCCTTGTGACTGGTTTTGTGGTCCGGGGTCACAAATGTGTTTGTTACTGACTTTCATGAATCACCTTGTTACTGACATGACTTTAAAAACAGCTGTTTCTGTGTTGTCCAGTGTCGGTGAGCATGCGTGAGCGAGAGATGGCCGGGAACGGAGGGCAGATCAGCGTTCGGCACTGGACGCCGAAGCACGTGGGCCGCTGGCTGCGTGAAGAGGGTTTCTGCGATTACGTGGACCTGCTGTGCAACAAACACCGCCTGGACGGCACCAGCCTGATGAGCCTGAGCGAGTACGACCTGCGCTCTCCTCCGCTGGAGCTCAAGGTGCTGGGAGACATTAAACGGCTGATGGTTTCTCTCAGGAAGCTTCAGAAGCAAAACCCTGACGTGTTGGAGGAGCTCGGCCTGTCGTATGACGGACACTCGCCCCAGAACAGTGCAGGTGCTGCTTCTGATTATAAACCTGTCTAGATTTGAGCTATTTGTGTGTTTTTTGTAGTTCTGATGTTGTTCAGGCAGAGTAATGGTGAGGCAATTACATTTACAGTACAGCACACTAATTTAAAGTCCCCCTGTAGTCAATAATTTTATCCCTTAAAACTCACCAAAATGACATTTAAACGTTTTTTTCCCTTGAAAAAATGTCATCATGCCTTAAAATAGCTTGAATGTAACTCAACACCCTTGCCTCATTTAGTATTCACGGTTCTATGAATATGCAAATGAGCCCCGCCTCCACTCACTCACTCAGCTCAGAGATCCACTGGTTGACGATCACACGTTGACCTGATTGGTTACAAGGTCGTCTGTGACGTCAGAAATAGAGATCGAGCACTCAATCATGAAAATGATGATCGCCCTCACTTTAAAAAATATATTTGTTTTTTTTCTGATTGGTTAATGTGGCATTTGCGGCAGTTTCTGAGGTCTGATTTGTTAGCGTTAGAGAGCATGCCTAAAAATTAAACCACAACATTAGCATAAAAATGGGCGTGTCTTTGATATTTAAATATCCTGTGTACTATTTACCTATTTGAAATATGCCAAGTAAAGTCTGATACAGGTATAGTTTGTGTATTCGGTGTTGTTCAGGTGGAGTGGACTGGTTGTGTAACGGTGATTCTGCGCGGGATTGCGATGCCGTTCTGGACACGATGAACGGCGACCATTATCACCAGTACAACAACGGCAAATACAAGCAGCAGCCGCGGAGACTGGACCCGGAGTGCTGGAAAACCATCCTCAGCTCCGTCTACGTGGTCTTCGTCTTCGGCTTCACATCGTTTGTCATGGTGATCGTCCACGAGCGAGTGCCGGACATGAGAATGTACCCGCCGCTGCCCGACATCTTCCTGGACAGGCGAGTGTGTGCTGATGTGACAGTTTTAGTTAGTTATTAGTCATTTAATAGACTTGTGTCTATAACACATGGACTCCTGACATCACTAACAGGCAAAAGTTTGCAGTCGATAAGCGTTCGTCTCTTCTGCTCACCAAGGCTGCATTTATTTGATCAAAAATACAGTAAAATCAGTAATATTGTGAAATATTATTACTATTTAAAATAAGTGCTTTTTATGTTAGTGTATAGTAAACTGTAATTTATTACAGCGATCAAAGCTTAACTTTCAGTATCATTGCTCCATTTTTTTAAGTGTCACATGATCCTTTAGAAATCATTCTAATATGATGATTTGATGCTCAAGAAATATTATTATCAATGTTGAAAACATAATAAAATTTTTTGTTCCCAGATACTTAAATGAATTTTAAAGTTGCATAAAGCCAGCCAATCGCATTGTAGTAATTGATTTAAGCTAGCATTTTTGTCAACAATGTGCATCATACCATTTTAAGACATTCCTAATGCAAAGCATGTTCTAAAATGTACGCAATATGAAGAGTTTGGTTCCAAAACACGATAAACGCCATTTAAAAAAAAAATTAGTTACTGCAAAAATCAGTATTGGATCTGGTTGGTATTGAAAAGTTTAATTTTAAGTAAAATGCGATATCCGCCGTGTTATTCTGTCATGTTTTCTCCCTTTCTTTCCAAACCGCGACAAACGCCAGTCTCCCTTCTCTGCAGAATGCAATATATCCGCTCTCAACCAATCACAACGCACCATTCCACGCAATGTAAACAGTAACGGCAGCGCCTTAAATACACCCGGCTTCCTAGTTTTCCTGATCTATTTTGTACTTTTCAATCAACAAACAAACAAAAAAATGAATAATTTTGCCGGCATTGATGAACCTGTGGTTGTTTCTGCGGCGGGTAAGAAACGTAAGGCATCGAAATCCAATCATTTACGTGAGGAGATTAAGAAGACGAGGCACTCGGGAGGAGGAAGAATGTTTTCAATCTTCTTTACAGTTCTTAATAAAAATATTATACTAATAAACTTACGTTGTTGTGTATTTTCAACAGTTTCAATATGAAAAAACAAACTTTTATAGTGATTCAATGGATTAATTGCATTTTGAATTAAAAAAAAAATGGATTTATTGCATTTTGGGGGGGGAAATAATCCGTTTTTATAATAAATCTTTGAAAATCAAAACCTGGATTTAATTTTTTTTTTGTTATTATGACCTACAAATGCTATGTGAAAGTTTGAAACAGAAAATAGTGGTTTTCATCTTTCCACTTTCTTGGTAAAGAAAACAAATTTTTTACTCAAATTAATCTAAATGGATTTATTGCGTTTTGGAACCAAACTCTTCATATAATTATCCCTAGATTGTAAGGCAAGCAATTTTGAATCTCTAAATGCACTGCAAAAAACATGATTTGCCAGCTCGAATAAAAAAAATGCACTTGGTTTTGATCATTTAATAAAATCGCTTATTTGCGTATATCTATATTTGTATAACATGCACACGTTTCAGAGCTGCGTTCACTGTTCTCTATGCTCAGCTGAAGCTCACGATGCTTCTGGGAAAATTCTGCTCTAACTATATTTAAATTATTGCATAAAATATTTTGAATCTACTTGAAGACAGTCGTCTGAAGTTCGTCTGATTCTGCGATTCCCAAACTGCAGGGGGTTCGTGAGTGGATGAAAAGCGAATCGTTTATTAAATCATACAAATGTAAAATTAACTTTACCTGCATGTCATTAAAGCAATAAACCCCCCAAAACCGTGAGCTAAGGGTCGTTATAAGGCACGACCACCATTAACTGTCATCAGGGAACCGTGTTCTGCTACAATTGCATCTAAATCCCCTTTTTAAGCTAATTCAGAGGAAATGCATTAATGTTGAGACTAAGAAATATAGTTGTTGAACTGAGATCCTGTGAACCTGTGACACTCATTTGATGTTTGATTTCTTCCGCTGGCTGATGATGATTGAGGTTTATGGCGGCAGAAATAACCGTAACGGCTCTTATTTTGAGTTGTACCCATTAGACTTTGAGGTTTGTGGCTTCCTGTTGATGATAAGTTATAACTTTCATACACCACAGGAGATGGTTAGAGGACACAGCTGAAGATGGGCATGAAAACACAAAATAGCATCTGTTTGGAAGAGGGTTTGTGTTTTCTCTTTCTGACCTTTCGCCTGGTTCTCTTCTCCCTACAGTGTACCCAGAATCCCCTGGGCTTTTGCGATGGCTGAGGCCTGTGGCGTGATCCTCTGCTCTATTTGGCTGCTAGTTCTGCTGCTACATAAACACAGGTAACACACATATTTGCATAAATACTTTCTTGTAAATCCAGGTTAAAATGCACACGCTAGTGATGGGCGTTTTCAAAACCTTCACGAATAATTTGTTTCAAACCAGTGATTCTGCCAAAGTCACATGATTTCAGTAACCGAGGCTCCGTTTTGTGAACCCATGAACCAGTGTCTATATGGTTTAAGTTTTATAAACGTGTAGATATTTTAATGACACATTTGTAAATAAATAAAAAAAGAGCTGTGGTCTCTTGTTGGGCTTATTAACCTAAACACTTTAATAAAATAATACATATTATAAAGACACTTCAAAGTTAATGGTATTAAATGATTTGGTGATTGCATTTAATATATTACACTTTAAAAAAAGGTGTTTTTAGGCATGTTTTCACTGCATTTACACTGTTCTGACCAGCTTGTGGCGTTTCAAGCGCTTCAAAATCATTTTATGTGAATCATTTTGCGAAGCATTTGGTTCAGTTTATTCTAAAATGTTCATTTCTCCCATCACTAGTGTACGCTGTGTGATTGTCTACGTCTTAGAAAATTGTCAGGCATCATAAAATAATTTTAATTTCAAGTATGTGGTGTTTTTGGGTCCAAATAAAGAGTTGGAACAAGTCGTTATATTTCGTTACATTGTCTCCTGTAGAATAATATGCACCGAGGAATTGTACACAATAAATGTTGTGTTTTGAGAAAGTCCGTTTTAGAGACATGAGCTCATTTCTCTCGAATCATGACGTTTACACGGACACCTTTTGGTTCAGTCGGAATGAAATCAATCCGATTGATGAATCCGAGTGTAGTGTTTACATGAACACTAATGAAGTGATTGAGTCGGAATTGATTTTTTGACATGCGCTGAATATAGAGGGTATGCGCATGACGTCACCGTCGGCCGGAGTGAATGCGGTCACGCCCACAAGTGGCAAAAAGACTGAGCGGCAGCATTTGTTTTCAGCGTGAATGCCGTGAAAATCACACAAAACACATCTAAAACGGGAAAGAGCTTTGCGATTGACTGTACAACTAGATTTGACCAGAAATCTGAGGTACTGTATATTTTTACAGACTGCAAAAAGCTACAGAACAGACTATATTCTGCATAATTGGATGTTTTTAAATAAACACTGACAAAAAACTATACAAGTTTTAGGGCTGGACGATATGATGATATACAGTATAACATTAATGTAAGTGATCACTCGGATTTAGATCTATCTATATTGTATTTATATAAAACGTTTACAGGCAAATTGTCTTCATTTATTTCCCCGGCGTCGAAATCAGGCACATATAAATGTCAGGAAACACGATTCCTGGCTGCATGTCAATATCCATGGATCACTGGATCTTTGATAAGTTGTAAGGAACACTATATCGAGTCCAACTTTTAGTTTAAACTGATAATAGTTTGTTTTACTCGCGTTAACGCAGTTTCCCCTATTAACTCCAGTCACGCAGCAGCTCTTCTGCCACTCAGTCCCGCTGAGGGGGGCGTGTTCCGGCGGGGAAGTGACGTTAATGCATTCCCTCTATACAGTTTCCCGCTGTTTTAACTATTCTCCTACATTGGTTCTTTATTTGTTTTAAACAGCAGACTTAAAGGGGTGATGAACTGAGAAATCAAGCTTTTGACATCTAAGAGGTCATCATATTATAAGAATATCCTGTAAGTTTCAGAACTGAAAACGTCCTTGTTAGTCCAATAAAAGCTTTTATTGACACCAGGCTCAGCAAACGACTCGTTTTTCAAAGTAGGGAACTATGACGACAAAGAGGATAAAACACCACCCCCGCAGAAGAAGATCAACGCCTACTTCAACACGGACGGTTTAGCCCCGCAACACCGATTCGCGCATTACACGAAACTCATTATAATATGCAAAACTGTTATCCACTCACAGCAGTGGGCGTTTACTTCCAAGTCTTCAATGCGAGACGCCCATAAAAACCGAGCGTTTTTGAGCTAGGCTCAAAACTAGGGTAGAAAATAGCCTATTACTTATTCATTTTGATGTTTTTGAATGTTAAAACCAAGCGAACGTCATAAGTTGACCTCAGACAACAATATAAAACAATTTAAAAAGCCAGTTCATGACCCCTTTAATATTTATCTGTCTCTGGTCATGATTAGGAGACGATGAGTGTATGAACCGTTGTGCCGCTGCTTATATTCCTCACATAGTAAAAATGGCCAAAACCAGTCGTGTGTGGACCGTGTCTGAAACCAGCACTGGTGGGCCGTCGTCCTGCTCCACTTCACACAGGCAGGGAAAGGAGGATTATAGAATTACGGGACACTCGTTTATATGACACTTTATTCAACAGGAACATCAGCTCGTCACACGTCATTACGCTGTGTCTACGTCAGTGCACATGCGCAGTCCTTTCAGTTTCGGTTTTCAATACAATCATGTTCTCTCGATCGGATTACAAAAGGAATAAACACCGCTTTCAATCGGATCGATTAAGGTGTTTACGTGAAGGCTTTTCAGTCCGATCGAGCCGTCAATCCGATTATAAGGGTCCATGTAAACGCCGCCAGTGTCTCCTCATCCGACGGCCCTGAGAACCACTGTTTGTAAGGATCCACTGGAGGCAAGTTGTAGCGAGAGAACCCAAGTGCAGTTTATTCAAAATAACACACAACAAGATCAAAACATAAAACAAAGCATGACGTGGCATGAAACAAAAACCGTGGACATAGACTTACACAACAGAGGTTACAGGAAACAATACTCGACCAAGACAACAAACATGAGGGCTTAAATACACAGACTAATGACAGGACAAGGGACACCTGTGAACAATGAACCGACGATTAACCAATGACAAGACACATGGCAGGATCACATGACAGACATGGAACATGACATGACAAACCAAAACGTGATGGAGATCATCACACTGTTATCCCTGACCCACGTTCACGTGTGTGTTTGTTTCAGGTCGATCCTGTTGAGGCGCTTGTGTAGTCTGATGGGGACGGTCTTTATGCTGCGCTGCGTCACTATGTTTGTGACGTCTCTCTCTGTACCGGGTCAACACCTGCAGTGCACTGGGAAGGTACAGACACTTTATGATTTCATTAATTATCAGCGCTGAGGTCATGGGTTCAACTCCCAGTGATTGTGTGCATGGATATGATTAGATGTGTGTGTTTCTTGAATGCTACGTAAATCACTTTGGATGGAAGCACCTACCAAATGCATAAATGTAAATTGTGACGAGCTCAATGGGGGAAAAATCAATCCAAGATGTGAGAAATGTTGATTAAACGTATGTAGTTCATTCAACACCAAAATGCTTAATTCACATTTATTTGTATAGCACTTTTCACAATACATATCGTTTCAAAGCAGCTTTACCGAAAAGGCTTTCGTCTACATTACGATTGATAGATGATGTGCTATTAGAGGTATTTCTGCAATGTAGGCTACATTTACCAATCATGCAGTTCGCTAACAATGTGTTCATTTAAGGCAGAAACACTGAGCTCATTGAAGTAATCATTACCAGTTGTTTACAATATATGGAAATATATGGCATTGGTGCATGTGTAGATAAAAAAAAAACTTTGCAAACTGCAAATATTGCAAGTTGCAAATTATTTGCAATACTTAAAGACCCACTCCGATGAAAATAATGTTTTTCTAAGTGTTAACATGTTCTTGTGGCATTTTTCTGATGTTAGAGGACATATCTTAAGAAAAATAAGCTCAAAGTTGTATTTCTGAGTATTTCTACATTCAAATGGCTGTGAATCAGTAGCAGACGCTAAAATGCCGGCTAAAATAGACTGGAGTTGTGACGTAGTAACTCCACTGGGCGTCTCCACACGTGACGTCTTGGAGTGAAATAATGATCGGTGATCGGTGATAACTTTGATTAACTTCGGATAATAATAATTAACGTGTATATAATACTGTTGCCCCACCGGTATTGGGGATGTAAGCTAGCGGGAGAGACAGAGCTCTCAGCAGGGGGAGGGGCGTCTCCGTGCCAACGGCTCCGCCCACAACGCAGAGGCGAATTGCTAATGAGCTACTGCCGCTCTGCTGAAGCGAAGTCCCAGAAAACGGCACAGGTTTTGTGATTTTGGCTAAAAATGGCATAATCATAATTTAAAGACCACTGGGAATGTTTAAAAATAGCTCAAAATATGATCGGAGTGGGACTTTAAATATACAATTTTATACTGCAGATTCTATTTTGGCAGTATTACTTTCCATATAGAATAAAAATGGTAAGTAATACTGTGTTTAAGACTCAAAGTTGACCCTTTTGTTTGCGTGAATATATATATATATATATATATATATAAAGAATTGTTTTTGCATTATAAATGTGACATAACGCATTTTTTTCCGCCGTTATTATCATTTTTATTCGAATGACATCAAAAATAAGCATTAAACCGCACCAAAACAACAACAATTGCCATAATGTTAAAATACTGTACAATTTTCTGATTGTCTGAAACACTTAATCTTTAGTGTCCTTGTTACATATATACTTACTGTAGTAATAACATCAATTATGCATAATTACATGCAACTAACCCTAAACCAAAGCCCAACCCTATAATAAGTACATGTATAATTACACTAACAAGGGGCTTAAAATAAACTGCAAACTCAATTGAAAATTAAATAATTTCCCCAAATCTCTGTATTAGTATGATTCTTTCCGTATGTATTTATTCCTCTCTATCTCTCTCTCTGTCTCTCTCTCTCTATATATATATCTATCTCTATCTCTCTCTATCTTTTGTGTGTGTGTGTGTGTGTCAGATATACGGGGACATGTGGGCGAAGCTTCAGCGTGCGGTGGCCATATGGAGTGGGTTTGGCATGACCCTCACTGGAGTCCAGACGTGTGGAGATTACATGTTCAGCGGACACACCGTCGTTATCACCATGATCAACTTCTTCGTCACAGAATGTAAGTGTGCGCGCACACACACACACACACACACACACACTCACACTCACACTCTCTCTCTCTCTCTCACACACACTCACACACACACATACACTCACTCACACACACACACACACACACACACACACACACACACACACACACACACACACACTCACTCTCTCTCTCTCTCTCTCTCTCTCTCTCTCTCTCTCTCTCTCACACATACACTCACACACACACATACATACACTCTCTCTCACACACACACACATACATATCACAATAATTACTGAAGCTTTTATCACGGAGGACTTGTTTGCTGTCCTCCTAACAGGTTTAGTAACTATTTTCATATAACAAAAAGACCTTTGATTCTGAACATCTGAGCAAGTCAAGTCGCCTTTATTTATAAAGCGCTTTACACATATATAAATACAATAGGACAAAACACAAAAATGTATAGCAAATGTTTCAAACAGATTAAAGTGCAAAAGAACTACAAAGAATAAGTTAACCGACTGATATAAAAATATTCCTAAAATGCTTCATTCTAAAAATCTAAAAATTCATAATAAGGAATTATTACCGTATTGTTCTGAATATAAGACGATGTTTTTGTCTTGGAAGTACACCTGAAAAGATGGGGTCGTATTATATCCGGGATCTAGATGTTTCCCCCAGGACTGATAAACACTGCGAAGTCATCGAACAACTCGCATTAAGCAGCCAAGACATACAGTGTGTTAGACGGTGATGAGCCCAAAAAGACAGTCTTAAAAATGTCTCCTCTCCACCAGTAAGCTGGTGTGTGTGTGTGTGTGTGTGTGTGTGTGTGGGCGTTCTGGCGCAGTATGGCTGCCGTCGCATCATCCAGGTGGAGCTGCACACTGGTGGTGGTTGAGGAGATCCTCCTTCCATGTAAAGCGCTTTGAGTGCCGAGAAAAGCGCTATATAAATGTAACAAATTATTATTTATTTTTATTATAATTATTCAGTGTTTTGAAGTTTCCACGATAACGATACCGCTATGTTCATGATCACGATCATGTGTGTTTTGAGCTCTCTCTCTCTCTCTCTCTCTCTATCTCTCTCTATCTCTCTCTCTCTCTCTCTCTATCTCTCTCTATCTCTCTCTCTCTCTATCTCTCTCTCTATCTCTCTCTCTCTATCTCTCTCTATCTCTCTCTATCTATCTCTCTCTATCTCTCTCTCTCTCTCTATCTCTCTCTCTATCTATCTCTCTCTATCTCTCTCTCTCTCTCTCTCTCTATCTCTCTCTATCTCTCTCTATCTCTCTCTCTCTCTCTCTATCTCTCTCTATCTCTCTCTATCTCTCTCTATCTCTCTCTCTCTCTCTCTATCTCTCTCTATCTCTCGCTATCTCTCTCTCTCTCTATCTCTCTATCTCTCTCTCTCAATTCAATTCAATTCAATTCAAATTGCTTTATTGGCATGACTGTATATATTACAATATTGCCAAAGCTTGGAATACATAGGAAAATTATAAAGACATCAAAATACTTGAATATTATAACATAAATTAAATTTAAATGTACAAATTAAATTAATTGTACAAGTGAACAGTGTAACAGATTAGAATATCTGTGAACATTTTGATACCACAGTGTTTTAACATACATAAACACACACACATTACTGAGGTCACTGTGGTGGGCAGTAGGGAAACACCCTGAGGTCACACACACACCCACACACACACACACACACACACACACATTCACCTGCTGTCTCTCAGGCTGTGGCACACACACACGTATCTGGCAGCCAGTGTTGCGGTCTGTCCCTCTCCTAGTAAGATCTTTATCTGTTCTACTTCAGTCATGGCTGTAAAGCCCTGTATTACGTTATTAAGTTTGTTAAAGTAGAGGTCTCTGACTGAGCTGTATCTGTGACAGTGGAGGAGGAAGTGTGTCTCTGTCTCGATCTCTCCTGTCCTACACTGAACACACACCCTTTGCTCTCGGGGTAACCAGCTCTTTCTGTGTCTGCCGGTCTCGATGGCTAGACTGTGTTCACTCAGCCTGTACTTGCTCAGGATCACACACACACACACACACACACACACACTCAGCCTGTACTTGCTCAGGATCTGTCTCTGCTTTGTGTCTCTCACACTCTGGAGATATTCTTCCATTTCATAATTTGATTTCAGATTTCGATAGAATTGTAATTTACTTTGTGTTTTGGTTTCCTGATCCCAATGTTCCAGATATGAATTTTTAGACTGTTTGATAATTTGGTTTATTCTGATGTGTGTGTGAGAAGCAGTGCTGGTCTGAGACTGGTTAGTGTTAGTAGGGTTAGTCGGGTTAGTAAGTCTCAGGACCAGCTGACTGAGGAGACTCTTTTCGGGGTTCAGTTCTTGGGTTTGTAATGCTTTAAAATGTAGCGATTCTGTGGGACTTGATTTTAGATGCATCCAGAATTTGAGGGATCTTTTTTGCATATCAATCATCAATGGGAATCGGCCTAATTCTGCCCTACATGCATTATTGGGTGTTTTTCTTTGTAGTTTTAGTATCATTTTGCAGAATTCTGTGTGTAGGGCTTCTGTTGGATGTCTGTCCCATCTAGTGTAGCTCTGATCACTGAGTGGACCCCACACCTCACTTCCATACAGCGCAATGGGCTGGATTACACTATCAAAGATTTTACACCAGATTGGAATCGGTAATTCAGTGTTTTGGAATTTCTTCTTAATTGCATATAGAGCTCTTCGAGCTTTATCTTTAAGAGCATTCACTGCCATACTGAAACTCCCCGATGCAGTGATGACCAGGCCGAGGTAAGTGTACTGCATCGTGTGCTCTAGGCCGGTGCTGCCTAGACTGAACTGGTATCTGTGTTCCTGACATCTCTCTCTCTCTCTCTCTCTCTCTCTCTCTCTCTCTGTGTGTGTTCACAGATACGCCGCTACGAAAAGCGCTATATAAATGTAACAAATTATTATGTATTTTTATTATAATTATTCAGTGTTTTGAAGTGCCCACGAACAATACCACTATATTCATGATCATGTGTGTTTTGAGCTCTCTCTCTCTCTCTCTCTCTCTCTCTCTCTCTCTCTCTCTCTCTCTCGACCATTGAGTATACATATTACAAATACACTGATAATGTTGCTTTGTTTGAATGGAGATGGGAAAATTGAATGTAATTTTTTATACAACATCAATGTATAAAATTGTCTTAAAGGGGTCATATAATGGAATTTTTGTACAAGCTGATATTATTCTTTAGGGTCTAAATTAAAAGTTTGTAATATACTTTAATTAAAAATTCTCATTAGTATTAGTATCAGTTATTGTACCTGGTCAAAAACAGCTCTGTTTTCAGCACGCCGTTTCAGTGCATATGACTTTAAATGATAATGAGCTTTGCTCACTCCGCCCCTCGGTTCTGTGCATACACCGTTTGTAACACAATAACCATAACACGTTGTTCAGTATAAACGTGGGATTATGAATTATATTGAGAACATCGTACATAGAAAACATGCCGTAATGTACCCTGACTGAGTGTAAACCTTAGACGCATTCATCATGAAGTGTGCAGCTAGCGATTTGCAAAGATTAATATAAATATTAATATAAAGTTTAATAAAACGTTACACTCACTTCAGTTCTTCTGGAGATTCAGCAGGAACACGAATATCTGGTACCGATCCTTTATTCATGAGCAGCTTCTTAGCAAATCCAGCTTTACACTGATCCTCGTCTATAAAGCAGTCTGCTGAGAAATGATTCGCGCAAACACGAGAGCATTGACGTTGCTCGTGGGGAATATTCCCTTCGAAAACAAACTCAGCCACTGCGTCTTCAGCGGTTCGGATTTAGGAACATTAAAATGACTGTGTTCGTTATTACACCCAAGAGCAGAACACCACAATCGCTTAGACGCCATTCTGCTCATAGACAGTGCTCCGGCATATCAACAATGACCGCGCCGGTCCGCGCAGACTATGATTGACAGGACGAGCGAGCGAGGGCGGGTCTGTGTTGAAACACTCCTGTCAATCAACAATCGTGGGAGGGGCGTGCGACCCAGTGACGTCACAAGGTCGAACGGCTCGATTTGAGGCAGGGGAAAACACATAAGGAGATTAAAACAAAAACACTGGATGGATTTTTATCATTATATGATGGTTGTGTACAGGCACTGCCAACACACATTTCAGTACAATCAACTTGAAAAAGTGCATGTACCATTAAGTGCATGTACCCTAAATTGCTTTAAATAAAAGGGTTTTAAAAGTCAAAAGTCTCTCTCTCTCTCTCTCTCTCTCTCTCTCTCTCTCTCTCTCTCTCTCTCTCTCTGTGTGTTCACAGACACGCCGCGCAGCTGGAACTTCATCCACACGCTGTCGTGGGTCCTGAACCTGTTCGGGATCTTCTTCATCCTGGCGGCTCACGAGCATTACTCCATCGACGTCTTCATCGCGTTCTACATCACCACCAGACTCTTCCTGTACTACCACACGCTGGCCAACACACGCGCGTACCAGCAGAGCCGCCGCGCGCGCATCTGGTTCCCCATGTTCTCCTTCTTCGAGTGCAACGTCAACGGACCCGTGCCGAACGAATACTGCTGGCCCTTCACTCGACCCACACTCCTCAAGCGGCTCATACGCTGACCACACACACATCTGTACTGTGATTCTTGCGTTGCCATGATGTAGAGGAGGCCAAACCCCGACTCTGACCCCTCGATTAAACCGCACATCAACAACACAGCGTTTTCCCCAGTAGATGTCGGGATTTAAAGGGATTTCTGTGGCCATTACTGTGGATAATGGCTGTTTTTTTGTTGTTTTTTTCATTATGGGAATGAGAAATCAGTTCAGTCTTTTATTTTATGTCAGACACTAAAACTATTAAACTGGAACTATAGAAGTCTTGCTTCTCCCGCTGACAGGGAAACTCAGGCCTCTTAAAATGGGTTGCATTATTTGACAGTCGGCAGTATTCATTTCCCATAGTTTCATAACAGTAGACGCTTGATGTTGTAAATTCCTCATTTCTCCCAAAGACATTTCAACATTTAAAGGAACTGACATGATCAACCTTTGAAGCAATATTGAACATCTTAATGCTCTGTAAAGATCTCTGTGTGAAACCGTATGGTTTTAATTCTACTATGATTGTTGCATAGGTCTTATTGCCATTTATTGTTGCTATTTTCATAGTGCGGATCTTGTTTTGGCAGTATTAGTATCTGTATAGAATGACAAAATGAAAATACTGTGTTTAAGACTTAAAATTGTCACCTGTGTTTGAGTGAATCTCACAAAATATGGCAAGGTCATATTACACCAAAAAAAAACATATATATATATATATATTAGACACACACACTGTTATATAAATAAAAAGAAAATTCATAAAATAAATATATTTATATTATATAAATACTGTGTATACACTTTTTCTGCAAAAAGAATATATGTATATTGATTCTTTATGCAAAAAAGTTTGTATATTTATTTTATGGAAAAACATTATTTATATAATATTGTGTGTTTTGTATTGCTTATTTTTGCATTATGACATTTATTTATTATGTTGTTGTACTTTTACAACAACAAAAAGTACTGTAATGCAACTATTTTGATTTTAAACAACATGAATTAAAACCAAGGCAGCAAACATTGCAAGGTAACACTTTACTATAAGGTTCATTAGTTGATAACCTTATGAACTAAGAATGAACGATACTTATTCTGCATTTATTAATCTTAGTTAATATTAATTTCAACATGTTATTAAAATCAAAGGTTGTATTTGTTAACATTAGTTAATGCACTGTGAACTATGAACAAACAATCAACAGCTGTATTTTTATTAACTAACATGAACAAAGATTAATAAATACCGGTACTGTAAGAAATGTATTGCTCTTGGTTAGTTCATAATACATTAACTAATGAACCTTATTGTAAAGTGTTACCGATTGCAAGGATGTTTAAATATTTTACAAATGTAATATGTATTATTTTAAAAGTAAAGTATGACCTAGACATGTTCCTGACAGGTTTTGTGAGATTCACCCTCGGATTTGTCGTCGTTACTGTACATTTTCCCCATTTTTAACGAGTGTTTTGAAAAGTAAATCTCGCCAAACTTTTTCTAACAGGATCATTCCAGTTGCCAATGGTACGTCTCTTAGTCTTTATACAAACATTTGTTTCATGGATGGTCTGATTTATTTTCAGATTTACTGTTTATGAGGGTATTTGTTACTTTTTGAACGTTTACAAAAAAGTATGTAACTGATGGTAAAACAGAAAAATCTCCCCGTGCTCGACTTATCTCATGTCTTAACGGATGTTTAAATGGAGTGAACCGTGTTTTATCATAATCAGGGCTAGTTTTGATGAGGTTTTCTGTGTTAGGTCATTAGGATTTTAATTTGGTGTATTTATAGATCTCTTTGAGCACAGAGGATTGAGTGACCTCGTGTGTGTTTTGTGGAGATGAAGAATTCAACAGTGCTATTATAATGTTATCCGTTTAAAACGTCTCTCGACATTTCTCTTCTTTGAAGTATGTAACACTAAATCAAAAGCATTAAAAAAATTAAGCAAATTACAGAAAACATTGGGGATGAGGAACATCGTTTGCTGCTTTCATCGTCTGATTTGCCATATATTTAATATACTTAATTTTAAAATGGTTTAAACACTCTGTACGCTGCTTAACAAGAGTATCTGCTCGTCATCTGTAGATAATTTCACTGTGAAGTGCTTGAAAATGTCATTCAGCCTCTTATGGACTTTTATTAAGGCTGATAAAATGGGGGAAAGTGATATATTGTGTTCTGGTGGATACAAGTGAGATTCGGGATGGTCTAGATTTGTTTGTCTGCCATCATTAATAAAATTTACAAATTCAGAAAAGTGCCCTTTGTGTCCAGTTGTTGTTATATTGTCAGAAAATGACTGTTAGCAGAAGATTTCCCGTTTTTAATGACATCAATAATTACATTAATAAATTTAGAATATAAAGTAAATGTCAGAAAATTATATAGTATATAGCTAGCCTATAGCCCACACTAACGGAGAATATGTTCATTTTTTTATTAAACACTTATTTACAAAACACAATTTACAAAATCTCTCGTTGGGAGACTCGTGTCCAGAACATAGTTAAACACAGTTAAATAGAACAAAATTCGATAAAGGAAATAAATAGAAATAAAATAAATTAAGCAAAGGCACTTCAGTCCATAAGGCATGTCAAGGTTATTCGCATACATAGGCCTATATTGTCCTCATTCTTCATATATTCTTAAAATAAAGTTACATGGAAGCAAATTATAATGACAAATATTTTGAGACATCTTAACTTAGAGTAAATGTTATCACTGGTCTTTTAGAAGTTTCAAAGAAGCAAAGTATTCAATTTTAGTTCAATTTTAAAAACCATTATGGATGGATTTTTGTTTTGCCATTTACATTTATGAATATGGTATTTATTTACCCATAATTGTTATGATATTGTAAACTCTAAAAAGTTCCTTCGGAAGGTTTTCGTTACCAAAAAGAATTTGCTCTAACTTCAATTGTATAATTCTCTCCATTTTTATTTCCAGCCAATTCATGACATCTTGCCAGAATCTTTTATCACTGGACGATAATCTGTTCATATATCTATGATTTAGGTCAGGCATTATTCGCGGCAGGTCTCAGAGGTCCTGATGCTGCTGCTGTTGTGTTAGCGTTAGCATTAGCGTTACTCGAGTCTCCTTCATCTGACGCCGGTGAGCCGCGGCCCGGTTCTGCTGCACAGGTTCGACCTGCATTCTCTGGTTAGTGCAGTTTAAACCTTTAAAACTCTCCTGTCTCTGTGTTTAGTGCTCATGTGAGGCTGGCTGAGCTTCAAAATGAACATTACGATTGATCAGAAAGGTTCGAACCGAAACCTTGCGCTCCTCCAGGCCAGGTTCGGTTCGGTCCGGTTCTGTCCGGCCAGAGAGTGACGGATGACCGGCAGATTTTGTTTCTAATTTATGTGCTGGTTCGAACCAGACCGGCTTGTTTATCTCTATAAAATTTAACTTTGCTATTAAGTTAACGTTAATCTCTTAATATTTTATTGATTATTTTTTTCTTCTATTGCTTAACTTATATAAATAAAAATATTCTATCAGAATTTACTTTTACCTGCGGTTTTTTTTTGTACGTGTAACAAATAAACATGGGCATATATGGACAATAATAATAAATTTAGAATATACGGTCAATGGCATACGTTGTCTATTTAAAATAATTTATTATGTATTTTTAATTCATTTTTATTATAATTTAAAATATAATATAATTATCAAGAAAATTACTGACAGCAGACATTTTGCCTAGTTTGATTATTGTCATCTAGTGCTGTTGTATAAAATAAAATCTAATTAAAATGTTTCTGTTTTATAGTTTATAATAAAGCATCAAAATTAATTAATGATAATAATTGGTATTTTCTTAAATTCCAGTCTGATTGAGTTAATGAACTCCAGACACTTGTATGTTTTTATAATATGGTGCTGTAATTTTGTAATTCAGTTTTGTATAGAAAAGAAATGTCTTAATTTTAATGCTATGATGATTGATTGATTGATAAAATAATTCAGTAAAATTAATGACATTCTGGAAATGAAAGGGACTGTTGGACGCACTGCATTGTGGGATTCTTGGTGAATACAGCATATTCCTGCAGGGCTTGTTTGTTCTGTATTGATCCTGGAAGGTGTGTGTGTGTTTACTCTGACCACACCTGATCTAAGGATTCATAATGAAACTCTCACCACATGATCCAACGAGTCACAGAAATGTCTGTGGGATTGTTTTAGCGGTTTCACTTCCTATTCAGTTCCTCAACAACACATGATTTGAGGAATCGTTGATGTCTGGAGCACAAATGTTGCAGAACGACACACACACACACACACACACACACACACACACACACGTGCTCCTATATTACCTTTCATGCAGTGTGTAATAGAGGTGTGTGTGAATGTAAAAGGTCTGCAAAATTTCAAAGATAAATCGATTCTGAACTGCCTGAAACGAGTCATCAGTAATTCAGTCTCACTTCCGGCTGAATCTACATATGTTTATAACTAATTTGCATAATGCCAGCCTCAGGTCTTGATTGGCTGAACAGCGTCTCTTAGCTCCACCCTCAAACACTAGTGTATCTGAGACTGGAAGAGTTTGGCTCGTGTTGTTCGTGTCGAGGAGACGCTGATTTACAGTAAAACCCACGCCATCGTTACTGTTCGTATCACTGTGATCAAGAGCTGAGATTCAGATATGATAATGAGCACTTCGATTCCGACCAATCACAGAGGACTGAGCCGTCTGACCAATCAGAGCAGAGCAGCTCTCAGAGAGGCGGGGTTTAGAGAGACTGAATCTGCAGACGAAGCGTTTCAGACACTGAGAGAAAAGAGCTGATGCTGCAGTGATTATTATGAGAAATGTAAAGTGTTTTTGACCTTGAATGCATGTAAACATGTTGTTGGAGACTCCAAAACAACATTAGGAACATAATAAAGGCACTTTAAAACCTTGTGCTTGAGGTTTCATCACATCACTGACACTCCGCATGAGAAAAGAAAACACCACAAATCATTGTTTTTTATCATGTTTTCAGATAAAATGGCTGTTCCTCCAGCGTACGCAGACCTGGGAAAGGCTGCAAAGGACGTCTTCAATAAGGGCTACGGTAACGCTTTACTTCCTCGGCTGTGCATAAAATGTATTTATTTATTCTAAACATGCATATCATATTTTCTCGTGTGTCTTTTCGAACGGAAAAGGTTTTGGAATGGTGAAGCTTGACGTCAAAACCAAGTCTGCTAACGGAGTGGTACGTGCTCAAGCAAAAAGTCAGAATTAACTCTATTTGTGTTTTTAATTCACATTTTCTGGTCTTCCTGTGCACAATTCATCCATGATCATCATTATTTTAAAGCAAAATCTAAATGTAATGACCTTACCTATCATTTAGCTCATGCAGGCTGTTGTATAATACAATATTGTCTCTCTTTTTTTCCTCATCAGGAGTTTAAAACATGTGGCACGTCTAACATGGACTCCAACAAGGTCAGTGGGAACCTGGAGACCAAGTATAAATGGGCCGAGTACGGACTGACCTTCACGGAGAAGTGGAACACGGACAACACGCTGGGCACGGAGATCACCGTCGAGGACCAGGTGCAGATTTTATTTTTATTTCATTTATTTAACCAGGCAAGTCACTTTAGAACAAGTTCTTATTTTCAACGACAGCCTGGCAGGAGAATTAAGATCTCCCTTAAGATACACACGCGTGTCAGAGAATAACTCTAGTATGGAAGAAATAAAATTTAATGTGATGATTTTCAGGCAAGGAAAAGTGAATCCCAGTCAGAAGTTTGGAATTATTAAGAACATTTTGAAAGTCTCTTCTGCTCACCAAGCCTGCATTTATTTCATAAAACAATTAGGGCTGTCAAATGATTAATCACGATTAATCACATCCAAAATAAAAGTTTTTGTTTACATAATATATGTGGGTGCACTGTGTATAATTATTTTATATATATAAATACACACACATGCTTGTATATATTTAAGAAATATTTTCATGTATATACTTTATATAGATTTATATATAATTTATATTATATATAAATATTTTATATATAAATAATATTTTTTTTCTTAAATATACATGCATGTGTGTGTATTTATATATATATATATATACAAAATAATTATACACAGTGCACCCACATATATTATGTAAACAAAAACTTTTATTTTGGATGTGATTAATCGTGATTAATCATTTGACAGCCCTAAAAACAATACTGTAAAAAACTGTGAAATATTATTAAAATTTAAAACAGCTGTTTTCTATGTGAATATATAAACGTGTAATTTATTCCTGTGATCAAAGCTGAATGTTCAGCATCATTACTCCAGTCTTCAGTGTCACATGATCCTTCAGAAATCACTCTAATGATGATTTGATGATCAAGAAACATTTATGATTATTATGAATGTGAGCATGAGAAACTTTTTTTAAAAACATTTTAAAATCTTTAAATATTCCAAATATTCCATTTGCTTGGTAGTTTGTTTTTATAGTAGTAAAAAAATAATTCTTCAGCTAGAAATCACTCATTGCAGATTATTTAACCATTATTTCTAGATTTCACTTTCACGTTTAACCCTTTCAGCTGGAGTGTCTAGCCGATTCGCAAATATAAAATCCAAATCAAGTGTCATTTAAAACTAAAAGCTTAGAATCTGGATTACAAATTAGAAATCTTTTTTCACAATTTCATTCATATCCTTTTATAATACAAGTAATAGGAATCTGTGAAAACATCGCACATATGTAAGATATCATTGGAAAGGTCTCGTCCTGTAGGTTTCTTTCGCTCAGACGAAACTACAGCGATGGTTTTCCTATGAAGCCGTCGGACGCAGAGGTTTGTGCAGCTCTAATAACCGTATCTTGTGTTTCACAGATCACCAAAGGACTGAAGCTGACCTTTGACACGACCTTCTCACCCAACACTGGGTACGATGACTTAAATGCCACGTCTCAAGTCAAGTCACCTTTATTTATATAGCGCTTTTTACAATACGGAGTGTTTCAAAGCAGCTTTACAGAGATAACAGGAAAATAATGCAACAAAGTTTGTTTCTAGAAGAAAATAGCGTCACAGTCCAGCTTAAGTAAGTTCAGTGATGGTTCATTTTTGTTGTAAAAAAGTTTAATTCATTTATATATACATAGCCGCTCTGGAGAAAAGCGTGATGTCATCGTCCAGCTCAGTTCGGTTCTCATATAATTAAATGGCATCGATGCAGTCAGATCAATATTATTGTTGAATATTAAATGAGATGTCTCCAACTAAGCAAGCCAAAAGCCAATGGTGTCAAAGGTGACTTAAGCATTGTGAGCTTTAGATGAGGTGATTTTAACGTACATTTGTGTTGTTATAATAGCAAGAAGAGTGGCAAGGTGAAGTCGGCCTATAAGCGTGAGTACCTGAACGTGGGCTGCGATGTGGACTTTGACTTCGCTGGTCCTGCGGTGCACGGGGCGGCTGTGCTGGGGTTCGAGGGCTGGCTCGCCGGCTACCAGATGACCTTTGACACCGCCAAGTCCAAAATGACTCGCAGCAACTTTGCAATCGGATACAAGACGGGAGACTTCCAGCTGCATACTAATGTGTAAGTCCTGCTTTAGCAATCCATTATTATTTATTTATTTAATAATCATACATAATAATCATATAATAATTCATATTACATATCAGTTTACAATAATAATCAATTTATAATAATTTTAAGAATAACTAAAAATAATATTTATGATTAATAACTAAATATATTTACTAAATAATAATAATAAAAACTATTTATATTTACTTATTTTATATTAAATATAAATACCGTAATTCCTCAAATAAAGGCCGGGGCCTTTATTTACCTGAACTGCAGATGGTAGCCGGCTTTTATTTGAAGCAGGCTTTTATTAGAGGCAGGCCTTTATTTCTAATTCGCGATCCCCGCCCACCCGCCAGCCAAGAAGTTTCCATGGTGACGCGTCATGCTTGGCACGTGTTCACCACAGCCAAAATAGCGCTGTATGACAGATGTAGCGCTTTTATTTCTAAATATTAACAAACTTGCTTACCATGTCATCAACTATCTTCTATTCTGACTCTCAAATCCGTGTAAGTGAGTTTGTTTTGTCGTTTAAAACCCTTTATAAATGATCTTGATCTGTAACGTGAGATGGGCACCGCAGTTCGGAGATTCCTGTTGTATTTGTTAAGTTACAGCGCGTGAATTCTTCAGTTTCTCCCGAAATACATGAAAGTAAGTGGCCGGTGAACTGGGAGAAGAATAGAGTAAATATATTTGAATGGATTGTTATTGCTGCTTCCATAGACACCATTGTGTATTTTACAAACTATAAATTTATTGTTTTGCTATAAATCATATCTATTTAAATGTCTGAAGCCTAAAATAAACATGTGGTTAAAAACACTGAATAGTAACTTGTGATATATGACAAGCGCTGAGCGTGTCCGTCTTTGAGTGTACACTCATTTAAAGTGTACCTATTCACACTATTTTTTCCCCGGCCTTAATTTGAGACCGGCCTTTATTTGTCCGCGTTGACCACGCCCCCGGCCACTAGAGGCCCGGCGTTTATTTGAATACCGGTCTTTATTTGAGGAATTACGGTAATAATAATTATATTTAATTAAAGTAATAACTATTATTATTTTTAAACCATTATTATAATTATAATTAATAATTATAATATAATTAATAATTATTATTTAGAATAATCTTATAATAATGATTTTTATTTGATGTATTTATTAAATATAATTAAGTAATGCATAACATTATTATTATTTTCTAACTATTATAATTGTTATAATTGGAAAATATAATTATTAACGATGATGATAACAACTATAATAATCATTATTATTATTATTATTTATTATTAATGACTTATTTAGAATAATTTTATTTATATATATATATATATATATATATATATATGTTTAATGTGTATTTATCACAGTGTTTGTTGATTTGAAAAGTATGAATACTCAAAACCATGATACAGCAATTGATCTGTTTCTGTGTGTAAAACTGCAGAGTGTGTGTGTTTGTGTCTGTGGCGCAGGAATGACGGGACAGAGTTTGGCGGCTCTATTTATCAGAAAGTGAACGATGACCTGGAGACTGCAGTGAATCTGTCCTGGACCGCGGGGAACAGCAGCACACGCTTCGGCATCGCAGCCAAATACATGCTGGACTCCAGCTCCTCCATCAGTGTGAGTGTCTCTGAGCCAATCAAAACTCACGCTCAGATAATCTGATATACATGCTGGACTCCAGCTCCTCCATCAGTGTGAGTGTCTCTGAGCCAATCAAAACTCACGCTCAGATAATCAGGGCATCACTAGAGATTGCTGTCTATGATGGGCACTTCTAGTGTAGACAGCTGTTCATTATAAAAAGAGCAATCAAGTTTTTGTTGTTGCATCGCTCCACTCACATCTGACGTGTGCTGCAGGTTCTTCACAGCTTTCCTCATAAATACATATATATTAATATATATAATCCTGTGTTTCTGATGTTTTTGCAGCTGATCTGCTGTCTTCTGCTGGCGTTTACATTTCGATCATTTGTGGGAGATATTTCACAATTTGAACTCAATTTTAATTTAGTTTCACCTTACGAACATTACGGACTCTACTTTTGTTAATTTTGTTTCTTTCTCCAAATAACTAATGAAAAATAACAGTATAGTGATTTTATACAGTTATCATGGTATGAAGTGAATGGTCATACTGTGGTGAGATTGTTTTGTTGGACTACAGGAATCATGACTGTAAGAGAGAGATGCTTCAGTCATTTAACAGCATCTGTGTTTTCCTCTCAGGCGAAAGTCAATAATTCCAGCATGGTTGGGATCGGCTACACTCAGACCCTCAGACCAGGTGAGTGTGTGTGAGTGTGTGTGAGTGTGTGTGAGTGTGTGTGAGTGTGTGTGAGTGTATGTGAGCGTGTTATACAAATCGCTCCATCCAGATTTTTTTTTTTTTTTTGTATAAAATGCTTTTTCTTTTTGATTTTCTTTTTTGTTTTGTAGAATATTTTTTTTTTTTTATAAAATATTTAGTTTTAATATTGTATTTTTCATTTTATTATTTTTTTGTTTTTAAAATATTTTTTATTTTATTTTTGTTTTATTATATTTTATTTTGTGTAAAATAGTTTGTTTTAATATTTTATTTAGTAATTTAATTTTTTGGTTTGTATAAAATGTTTCATTTAATTTTTATTTATTTTTTTTATTTTTTTGTTGTATCTTTTTTTTTTAATTTAACTCATTTTAATTGTATAAAATATTTTGTTTTATATTTTTATCTTGTATAATATATATATATATTTTTATGCTTTCAATTTGTGTTAAAAATAATTTTTTTATTTAATTTTTTCTAATAAGCAGTAGTGCAGCATTATTGTAACCGCAGGCATGCAGTGCTTTAATACCGACAGTGTTTGTCATATTCTATATATGCAACGTGAGCACTGAAATGTATATCTGGGTAAATCTCATTAAATGAGGTATGACCCCAAAATCAAAATATTTTTTTTGTACAGAATATGACTTCTAATTTCTTCTCTTTTGATTTTGGGATAAATGTGAGCCGGACATGAGTTTGTCCCGTGCGTCGCTTGCGTGCTGATGTGTGTGTGTGTGTGTGTGTGTGTGTGTGCAGGAGTGAAGCTGACGCTCTCCGCTCTGGTTGATGGGAAGAGCATTAACGCTGGCGGTCATAAACTGGGTCTGGGACTGGAACTGGAGGCGTAGTGTGTGTGTGTGTGTATCTCCGAAGAGTCCCACATCTCCTCACACAGACGACTGTCACACAAACATAACCGTTGTCTCTTATTTATTTGCACGGTCGATATTTCTCTCCAAACCAGCGCTTTCAATCTGTGTGTGCTTTTCTGTACGGGTGATTTTATTTTATTTTTTTAGGAGGAATACTTCACCAAAAAATGAAATTGTTATTATTTGCTCTTCCTCATGTTGTTGCAAACCTTTATGCTGCTCTATGATGACTTTTGACTAATCTTTATGCAGATCTTTTCTATACAACTAACTAAGTGACCAACACTATCAAGCTAAAAAAAAAAGAAAAAACACTATTTAAAATAATAAAGTCTTCTAAAACCTTATGATATCTTTGTATGAGCAACATAATTATATTCTGAAAATGAATGACTTTTTGGAGCTTGACAGTTTTGAGCAGTTCCTAACTGTTGTTGTGTAGAAAAGCTTCATAAAGCTTCTAAAGGTTCACCACAATCAAGATGCTCGTAATACTCGCCCTGTAAATACTGGCAGAAGTCTAATGTTGGCCTGATCTTTTCCTTTGCTGTTCCTTTGAATGTAAATGGTTTGCACATGAAGCTGCTGTGTAGTGGTGTTCCAGACGCTTTTGCCGTGGCTGTTGTGTAGTTCTTCTCTCGCTGTATTCAGGCTTTATGGTGATTGAACAGGTTCTCTGGTGAGATGTTTGGAGAGCTGAAGCTGTCGTCTCTACACACACTCTGTCCACAAACACTCATGAGGGACGACCAGAGCGTTTCCCTGCGAAACCGCACAATCACACCCGTGTGTGTGTGTGTCAACCTTTGCAATAAAGTCCTTGTTTAACTACATTTCAAATTGTATGATTATTTTATGATTCATGCCAACCTGAATGTTCACACTTTATAAAAATTTCAAAATATTTCTGGATTTGTTATAGATAAAACTATGAAAACAAACGTGTATTACTTGAAATAGAGCGTTAACTTAAATAAAATATTAAAAACGTAGTTTATTTTAGCAACTTGATATGGCACCATTTCTAATTTAATTTAAAGCTACACTAAGTAAAAAAAAAAAATTGTTCAAAATATAAATAATGAGTTAATACATCATCAATGTTTCTTCCAAAACGTGTTTTTGTCTTACCCTGCCTGATTCACTATGGTAAGCCATATGCACGTTTCAGCTTCAGTTTCCGGTTGGGGAGATTTAAAGCGGAGGAAAACCGAGGAAAACGGGATTATGGCAGAGTCTTCAAAATTTACTGTCCTCTCGTCTTTGACACGAAACTTTAATACGTTTATTAGATGTAATTTTATATATAGTTATGTTTATTTAATATAATAAACAAAGAAGCATAAACAAAATGAGGGGTGTCTGTTTTTGTGACTAACGTTTCTTTAGTATAGCAATAGAGTATAAAAACCAATATAAATTCTCGGTATAGCATTGGACTCTATGATTGGACTCTACGATCGGCGGAAGTAATCCAGCATCCTTAGACCTTCACCGGAAATACCATAGACAGGGAAATACCCCCGTGCATAGAGCCCATTATAAGAGTTGACGGGATGGTTTTGGCGGGAAATTGCGTCATACCGTGTCTCTTCATAGCCATAAATAGTTTGTGTGTGTGTGTGTGTGTGTGTGTAAGTGTGTAAGTGTGTGTGTGTGTAAGTTGCCGGGGCGAGAAAGATTGACAAAGAGCCGCTAAATCTCCAACCTCCGGGAAATCACCCGTTTAAAACAAACGCCGATCTGAGGAGAGTCTGCTGAACATGAGACCGAGACCGAGCTAGTAATAAAACAACAATCAACATTATATTGTTTTTAGGAGATGACGAGAACTCAGAACTAAGTAATGAGTTCAATGCCTGAACTTTGTATTTTGAGCACTTGCTTGTTTTTGCCTCTTCTCGCTTGCTTTAGTCCTCATTTATAAGTCGCTTTGGACAAAAGCTGCTAAATGTAAATGTAATGTCTTCAGCTGGTCAGCTTGAGATCCTTTCCATCTAAACTGGTCATATTTCTTAAGCCTAGAAGTGAATGTTTTATGAGCTGTAGGATTATAATTTATATCAGATCATATTAATCACACAGAGACGAATGCATGCAGTTTTGTTCTTTAACCGCTAGAGGGCCAAAAGTGATTAGACGTAGATTTTAGTCATTTTGTTGTTTGTCAGACATATATATATTATAGATTCCAGTGCCGTAATTTTGTTTATTGAAAAATTTGATACCACATATACATTGTACATTTACATTTTTTGTTTCTCGGTAAAAATCAGTAGGCTATTATGAACAGTCGAATACAAAACTTCATATTTATATGATCAAACTTCAATCATCCCAGTGCATATCCTCAATCGAGCAACATAAATGAATGATTAATGGCTCCTTCAGTGTGTAATGTTGGTTCATGTTAGATTTTGAACGCTAGTGTGAGGCCGTCGCCCACGGGGAGCATGCTCAGGTTGACTCGCACATCTCGATGGAGCTTCTTGTTCAGCTTATCGATGCTGATGGAGTCGACGTCGCCCTCTTCTGGGTTCACCACTCTACCGCTCCACAGGACCTGAAGGAGAACAGCACTGTCATTCGGCCCTCCGCTAACAGACACGTCGGGAATCATGACAGGGTTTTTTATTTTGCCTGAAATATTCCTAGCCATCACTTTTAAGTAAGTTTTAATTCCCTCAGGAGTTGAAAGTATAGTTATTCCAGATGCTGTTATTATGATCACTCACATTATCTATAGCGATTATTCCTCCTTTCTTGACCAGCTGCAGGGATTTCTCATAGTAGTTGTCGTAGTTGACTTTGTCAGCGTCAATGAAGACAAAATCAAACGTCTCCGCTTGACCTGCAGCCAGAAGCTCATCTAATGACACAAAACAAGAACACTCAGATCAGTTTAGTTTCACGTGCATGTTCATCATAACATCCTCAGCAAATTTCATATTTAATATGATTTAATTTATGTTATATGTAACTGAAATAAAAACGTCTCAGGACGTCACTGTTCAAAGCAAATCTCACATCACATGACTCATGAGACCGAATGTTTGGACTTTTCTATGTATATCCTTTACATGATTGTACTATTATTTTATGATTCATGCCAAGAGTAAATTGTGTGCAATTATACGGAAGCGTATTGCATTCACTTGAGGAAAAAAATCTACTCTGTTTTTCTGAATTAACGAGTTACTCATAATTTTGAGATAATTAAGTCATTAATTCAGAAAAACAGAGTAAAAACTGTTTTTTCATGAAAAAATATCTCGTAATTCTGAGATATGAACTCGTTAATTCAGAAAAACAGAGTAGATTTTTTTTCTCAAGTGAATGCAATACGCTTCCGTCCAATTATGATGCATGTCAAGTTAATTGCAATCTGAATGTTCACACTGAAGTCACAAAATAGAGATGCTTAAAACATATATTATTATTATAGTTGACTAAAACTAAAACCATTTTCGGTACTTGAAATAGACGTTTACTGAAACAAAAACAATAAAAGTTTCATTTTTCAATTTTCATTTAGTTTAACTTGATGTACAAAAATAACTAAAACTGGAATAAAATGACTAAAAAACTAAATAGAAATATTTATAACAAAATTACTAAAACTGTAACTAAAAATAAAATGGGAAATAAAAAATATATATTAGTAAAAACTATAATAGCATCTCAATGACTCTACTGTATATTTACTTTTCCCCCCATTTTTTTGCTGTTCATCCAAAAAAAAAAAAAAAGCAGATGTGTGTCAGAAATCATGAGATGTGAATGTAGTCTAAAGGTGATTTGGATGAGGAGAATTTCACAATGCTTGAATAAATGCAGATGTTACCGAGAGTTTGCAGCGCTGGCTTCAGACGCACGTCGATTTTCTGCTCAACACAAGCCTGAGAAGATGTCAGATTATTAAATACATGATTATAATGTTTATGACCTGAAAATAATGCAATAGAGCCTCAAAGCGGCGAGTCTGATCTCACATCTCACATACATGAACATAGAGATCCAAAAACTTCATTAATAATTTATAAAACAACAGTGCAGTGCAGAGAGCGATTCACTGAGAATCATAAACGGTCAATTAATAAACATATATTTATAAATATAAATTAAAGTGACTATCCATTAGAGCAAACTGGGGTTAAACATGGTTACTTATTAACTGTGTTAAAAATCTCGTCAGTTTAAATATTAACCCACATGGTGAAGGTTTATGATAAGAACAGATCAACTTTATTAACATGCAGACTTCCTGGTTAAACATTTCATTACAGCAAATATGAACTTTATACAAAAGGGTTTTATTATTGAAAATGCTTTATTTTTGCTTCTCATGAACTTGGAACCATTATTATTATTATTATTTATTCACAATTTCAACATAAAATTGTGATGTTTGCATTAATGAGCAGTTTTATTTCCTTGGAGATTTTTTTTTTTTTAATTCCATGTGCAATTTTTGGCTATTGTTATTTAACTATTTGAAATTTTAAGATAAAATTGTGAGGTTTGCATTTATGAGCGGATTTATTCTCACTGAAACACCTCAGTATTTTGTGCAATTACACATGCAATTTAAAAATATATAAATATATATGATTTACAACATGAAAGCTGTTTTGGGGCTTGTTATTATTATTATTATTTGGGCTCCAGCTTTGTGTAGTTTCTCTTTTTTCTTTCTTTTTTAAATGTGAAAGGTTTTCAATTCAATAGTACAATACATTTTTATTGTATTATACACGCATACATAAAATCATACATCCATATAAGTGTAAAACATAACAAATAAAACTAAATTAATAAGATGAACATACAAATGAAAAGTAAACTACAACTGAGGGCTTAGCATATCTTGTCTCATATGATATTACTCATTCCCTTATAACTTTAAAAGTAACAAAACACAAAAACAATGATCTTTATTAACCTGTCAGATGTTACTAGGATAGTTATTAATATTGTGTTGTAGTTTATGAACAGTACAGTGGACTATCATGCGATAGGAAACGCTCAATCGTTTCAACAAATGTGGAAAAAATGAAAGTTTCTTCATGCACAATAAGACCAGGGCCGAGCATTAAGTGTCAGTGTGATGTTGAGTTTGACTGTGTGTGTGTGTGTGTGTGTGTGTGTACGAGTAACTCACCAGCTTCCAGAAGGGTCTGCCGATGTTGATAAAGTCCTCGCTGACGTCACAAGCGATCAGTTTCCCGTCTTCAGGAAGAGTGAGAGCGATGTTCAAGGCGTTATAGCCCGTGTACACACCTGAACACACACACACACACACAGAGTTCAGCACACGTACAGTGTTCCACACAGTATTTCTGAAACACACATACCGATTTCAATGGCTTTCTCCGCTTTGATTAGGCGGGCTAGATTCGCCATGAACTGCGCCTGTTCGCAGGCCACCATGATCCCGCTCAGCTCGTGCTCCATCGTCCTCTGCAGAAACACATCGAACGCTTGTTAATTACTCAAACATCTATCTGTAGTGATACCTTTGAAATTACTTTTTTAATAATCCATATTAAAGGGATAGTTCATGCTTTTCATCTGAAAGAAGAATGTTATATACACCTGGGATGACTTGAGGGTGAGTAAATCATGGGTTAATTTTCATTTTTGGGTGAACTGTCCCTTTAAATCTAGAATGCATATATGCAGTTTTGGGCCCTATTGATTTTCTATGGACTTCTGTGTGTTTTGGGGGCGAGACGGTCATAGATATCCATAATAAAGGCTAGATGTCTTACTGCGGAGTCTCTATCGTCATCACCGGCGGCCATCTTGTCACAGGCAAGCTTTCTGGCGGGCTCTGATGTAAGATGAGTGATCAGCACGAACACAAACACTCTCATCTCGTTGAAATCTTGATGGATTTACAAACGATTTGGTTTCTTACAAACGTTATTAACATGGCTATAATTCTGGATGATTATTTATTATTCATAAGTATGCAGTGTCATAACTGCATCTCTGACGCTTTATAACAAACCAAACCGTTCGAAAATTGGTAGAAAATTGAGCAAGTTATGGTTATTTAAAAAGTACAAGCGCCATTAAAACACAAGAGCTGCCTGTGACAAGATGGCCGCCAGGTGCGGACGTCGACCTCCATTGGCCAGCAGCGCGGACGAGACATCTAGCCTTTATTATGGATATCTATGGAGACGGTTGTCATGATGAGAGAAGAAGAAGAAGCAGGAGGAGGAGGAGGAGGAGTTTTACCAGCCGGAGTTTTTTGAGAGCCGGATGTTCCCGCAGGGAATTGTTCAGCAGGTACTTCATCACCGGATCATCTTTCTTTCCCACGTGGCTTTTACCCGACGACATTCTGAAGAACTTAGATTTGCGTTTGCCTTTAGAGAGACGAAATCAGAGAAAGAAATGACTTTTGGGTATACTGTGTGTTATTTACACTAGTGTACATTTCATAAGACAACACCTTGTTTTAATCTTTTTCCATGTGGGATTTCTTTTTTCGTTCTTTTTACAATTAGTATTATTATTATTTATTTGCAATTTCAACATACAATTGTGATGTTTGCATTTATGAGCAGGTTGGTTTTCACTGAAACACCTCAGTATTTTGTGCAATTACACATGCAATTTTTTAATAACAATCATTTTTTACAACATGAAAACTCGTCGTACCAAAATCCTAAGATATTTATAAACCAGCATTTTTTATTATTATTTGGGCTCCAACATTTTCTTTTTTTTAACGTTTTTTTTTTTTAGGTTTTCTATTCAATAAAACAATACATTTTTATTGTATACAACTATTTTAGTTATACTTCGTTATTGTATGCAAAAAGTGTTTTTAACAGAAGAAAATTCCCTTTTATTACAAAAGATTAGGAGGGGAAAAGTCAACACATGATATTTATTTTTCACAGGCAGAATTGAAAATGTATTGGTTCGTTTTATTTATTTAAATTAATTGGGAGCTGCGCCTTTAATTGCGGCTTCTTGAATCGAAGTACACGAACTTCCGGAAAGTTACACACACACACGATTGATTTCTGCTTTAGTTTAGCTCTAAGGTTTCCTTACCCACATAATATCCCGCTATAAAAATCGATCCCAGCATCGCTGAGCCTATAAGCGCTTCTCTAGATAAATTATGAGAAGACATAATTATTAATACAGCTCTCCAACTGAAGATCTTTACATCTGACTGAGGTGAGCGTGAACCAACGGACACACATGAACTCAGTTACCGTAAAACACAGTAACGTTATATGAGCTCGGCTGAACGAGCTTGTGCTGAATGAGTAATGTGATTGTTCTCGTAAGATTAGGGAAAGTTTATGATGGAAATGATTTTTGAGTAATATGAGGATTAAGGTATGTAAAGAGGTGTATTTGTATAATGTAAGTAAACTCTACTGGTTTATGTTGCGCTTAAACTCGGAGAATTACGTTACGAGCGCCATCCAGATCACATGAGTCATGACAGATACATGGATATTCTCCATTTATTATTTGTCATATTATTAAAAGCGTTTAATGTAGGCTATTGACAGCCAGCCGTGGTGTGTAAGAATGCGTTATTTTAACGTACTGTTATTTTCTCTATATACTTATGTTTAAAATGCGTTTGTCAGTCTTCACTGACGCTTGTAGTAAATAAACAAGTAAACAATAATAATGCAATGCTGATGCGCTTTGACGGGTCATACATCGCGTTAAATTTGCGTTACAAAAACCTGATGCGTTGATAAAATAAGTGAAGTTCATTATTCGACACATGCATGAGTGCATAAACAAAGTATTATCATCGATTATGTGCAGTGAAATGCAGCTCGACAGATAGTATTCAGATATGAAAGGCTATAACTCACTGTAACTCAGTAGTATGTGGTTTCTTCTCTGCTGCTGCTGCTGATGATGATGATGGTGTTCTTCGTTTTCTTCTGTAAAATGGCTCCAGTTTTGGGGGTGGAGATCGTCCGCTTAATGACAAATCATTAATATTAAACATGACACAATCCCTTGTTTGAGAGCAAAGCTTTGATAAATGAATAAACAGTCAAGTCAAATCTCTGTTTTCATGTTTGTATAGCCAGTCATAGAAATTGCATTTAAAAATATATCTAATAATTCTCCTAACGATGAAGGTTAATGTTCATAATTAAACTCTGAGGCCATTAAACCTGTAAAGCTTTGATGTATTATTATTAGTATTATTAGTCATTGTAGGCAAGCTTGAATATGTGCGATTTATCGTGAATAAATCTAAGTTGGCTGGTTAGTAAATAGCAAATATTAGTTTGATGCAGATTTGGGTTATAAAAGCATGTCCAAACTTTAGCCCACATTTAATCAAACATTTCAGGATGCCAGTTAACTTGCTGTCAGATTTGAGAACCTTTAGTCAGTTTAATCAAGAAGTGCTTATTATAATTGATATAATGATAACAATAGAGGATAGTTTATAAACTAAGATGATATTGTGAACTTGTACAGAATGATTTGGCTGTAGTTCCTCATATTGGCCAGCATGTGGCGCTCTACTCTTATACATCTGGCTGAAATACGACTTACAGGAGGCTCAGCTATTAGCATTTACTGTATATACTGTATTGTGACCGTGACCTCTTTTCTTTTCTTGTGTTGATTCATAAGCAAAGCCTTAAACCTAAACTCACCTCACACTTTAGCAATATCCCTTTGCTGATACACACTGATCTACATCTGAAAATGCAAAACTAGTTCATTATGGTTTTCATATTTAGTGTACAGTACTGTGGAAAAGTTTGGGGTCAGTACATTTTTTTTATTTTAAATAAATTAAGACTTTGATTCAGCAAGGATGCAATCAATTGATTAAAACTTGATTAAAATATTAAGCAGCACAACATTGATCATAATCATAAATGTTTCTTGAGCAGCAAATCAGAGTGATTTCTGAAGGATCATGTGACACTGAAGACTGGAGTAATGATGCTGAAAATTCAGCTTTGATCACAGGAATAAATTACACTTTACTGTATATTCACATAGAAAACAGTTTTTTTTAAATTTGTAATACAATTTCTAAATTTTTACTGTACTTTTGATAAAATAAATGCAGCAGAAGAGAGGCGTTGGTAGTTTTATCATAGGCCAGAATAATTAATTATGACATAAAAATTCAAAGTAATGAGAATAAAAGTCAAAATTATGACAAGTCGAAATTGACATATAGGTCTACTTGACGTATAATTTCAATTTTAAAAGTCATAATTGTGACTTAAGTCATAATTTCAATTTATTATGTCAAACTTTTTACTTTTATGATGCTGTAATGATGCTGAATATTCAGCTTTGATCACAGAAATAAATTACAGCTTCAATATGTTCACATAGAAAACAGCTGTTTTTCATTGTAATAATATTTCACAATTTTTCTGTATTTTATACAGTATCTGATCAAACAAATGCAGGCTTGTTGGGCAGAAGAGAGGCGTTGGTAGTTTTATCTATATAGGCCAGAATCCTGAATTGTGCAGATCTCATATCTTTAGTGATGATCCTGTCAGGTAACACGGAGGTAACACACACTCTCAGTCTCACCGACACACACTCGCGTCACGTGCCCTGTGGAGGACAGAAAGCATGATGGGAAGATCTCGTGACCGGCCTCATCTCGGGTTCCTGCATGACGCATTCGGCGCTGCGTTTCAACGCTTGAACATTTTTATGGACTTTTCCTCTGGATTGACTTCAGAGACGCATGTCAGAGTGACTTATGGGCCGGACCCGAGTCCAAAGCCTGAGAGCCCAGCTGGCATCCATCAGCCCAATGAAAGCGATAATTGGGCAACATCTTGAAGGCTGGTATTTGTAATTGAGTGGCTGTAGTGAGAGAGTTCAGCCGTATAAAGGCCACATTGAGGAGAGGCGTTAAGAGCTTTCTGCTGAGTTTAGCATGTGTGCGACACATCCTCTCTGATCTCAGATCAGCCAGAGCCACGTGTCTTCAACAGGCCTCACTGGAACCCGTCGCCCACACCAGGAACAAAACCATGCTCTGGAAATCATAATCAACAGGAGAAGAGTCATAATTATGACAGAAAGATGATGAGGATAAAAAGTGATGACCTACTAAAGTGAAATTGACAAACATTATGAAATTCGAAATTGACAATTTTATATTGACAGTTGAAATTGACGTAATAATTTCGATTTATGTCATAATCTTGATTTATTTTTTGGTCATAGGTCATCATTTCAATTTAGTATATCAAAATGTTGGCTTTTTATCTCATAATTATGACATTAAAAGATGAAGGGAATAAATAAATTTGGATAAAAAGTCAAAATAATGACTAAAGTCAAAATTATACCTATATTGAAATTGACAAAAATGCTAAATTATGAGAATAAAACGTCAAAATTATGACATAGTCGAAGTTATGACAGTCATAATTAAGATAAAAAGTCAAATTGACAAAAAAAAAAATACTGACAGTCATAATTATTAAAATAATTTCAATTCATGTCATGATCTTGATTATTTTTTTGTCATAATTTCAATTTAGTTTGTCATAATTTTGACTTCTTATCTCATAATTATGACTAATTGTAATGTTATTTATGCTATTATTATTTATATATTTAATATTTTGAATTGACTTTAATTTTATATTTTCAGTTTTCATTTTAGTTTAAGTTTTAGCAATTTTGTTATGTGCGTTTGTAAAAAAAATTTATAGTTTTGGCTTGTTTTAAATATTTCTATTTGGCTTTCAGTTCATTTTATTTTTATAGTAATTACTTAAAATATTATTTTTTTTCAGTTAGTTTTCATCTGATATTTCTAATATTTATTCAGCTTTAGATGAACAAAAAATATTTGTAATCATTTTATTTTTAGTTAACAATAAACTTGTTTATGGCAGACTTTTTTTATAGCGTTGTGTTAAATTCACGGCCTCTTTTGATGAAACTTTGCCTTGTGGAAACTATTTTTTCTACCACTTATATATATATTGGTATAATATTAACATCATACAATTGAATTATGACGTAACAGGTCAGCCAAACATCATCCTGTTATGCTTTTTTACGTAAAAGTTCCCGCATGTCTGAGGTTATTGACTGAAATGTAACTTTTATGGCATCTAGATGATGGTGTTCACATCATGTGCTCATAAATGAGTGATTTCACCCCTGAAACAATGATATTTAGAGCAGAGGTCAGATGTGGCACCGCTCTGCTATATTTGTTTTTATGATGCCATATTTTGTGTTTATGTGGAAAGCAGCGATGCAGAAGATTCATACGGCTGTCACGGACGTGTTATTGCCAGCAGAGATCAGATGAAGGCTTGCGGCTTGTCTCCTGTAGTTTTCACATGTTTGCAGTGTTTCTGATATCTCGGTGTTACGGGACATTTACACACAACACTGGGAACACTTTAGGAACCGCATTCCTGATTAGTGCGGATGTTCTCCGACGAGCTTTCTTTACTTTAATGTTTCTTTTTTTTCACTGTGTGTGAAGAGTGTTTTTCTGTTATGGTTTCAAGCATAAATCACTGTTTCAGAATTATTCAAAAAACATTTGGTAACAATTTCTGTCCTTGTTACATATTACATGTGCTTCAGAAATAACAGTAAATTATGCATAATTACATGCGCCAAATATAGTTATTATATTATGTAGTAAGTCAATGTTGTTAATTATTATTATGCTGTACTTTTAATGTATTTAATGTATTTTACACCCTAAAATAAAGTGTAACCAAACATTTGTTTTTGTAAATAAATAAATTATTTTGTTCAGCAATCTTAAATTCTTCAAAAGTGACAATAAAGACATTAATAAAAGTGCAAATTATTTATATTTCTTTTTATTATTTATATTTATATTTCTTATATTTTTATAAGTTCTTTTGAACTTTATTTATCAAAAATCCTGAATTAAAAAAAAATTAAGTGCAACTGTTTTCAACATTGATAATAATCATAAATGTTTCTTGAGCATCAGATCATCATATTAGAGTGATTTCTGAAGGATCATGTGACACTGAAGACTGGAGTAATGATGCTGGAAATACAGCTTTGATCACAGGAATAAATTACATTTTACTGTATATTCACATAGAAAACAGATATTTTAAATTGCAATAATATTTCACAATTTTTACATCATTTTTGATCAAACAACTGTAGCCTTGCTGATCATAGCATGATAACAAGAGTAAAAGGGATCAGTTTTGCTATTGTTGACTTGAAATGAATCTGAGATGAAGTGTAACGAGCTATGAAATCATTGCGTTCAGTCTGAGTGGAATGTGTCGAGTGTTCTGGTAACACACACACACACACACACACACACACACACACACATGCAACCGTTTCAGAAAGACAGCGCATCAATCTGGGCTCGAGAACGGACATCTACAGATATTGCATCGACTGACTGTGTGTGTGTGTGTGTGTGTGTTTGAGGGACTGTCGAAAACAGGCCTGAGAAACTCTTTGAGAGTCGACGCCAAACCTGATTTAAACACCTCAGTTTGGAGAGTTTGGACTGCAGTTTCGACCCAAAGCACGAACTGGCACGACTCGCTGCTTTTAAATACTCTGGAAATTACGGTGTGTGTGTGTGTGTGTGTGTGTGGTGGAGGCCTGCGTGTGTGTGTGTGTGTGTGTGTGTGTGTGGAGTGCTTGTTGAGGCTTCATTTATCTTACTCACTGCACATGTGTTTAGAGGTAAGAGTTTCCACGTGTGCACGTGTTTAGGTGTGTGTGTGTGTGTGTGTGTGTGTGCTTGCGATGCACGGTGTATTTGTATCCAATCTGTGGCTAATTTTCAGTCTCCGTCATTAATCTCCCGCGCTTAAAGCTTCAGTGGCTTTAAAACAACTGTGTAACTTTGCACGTTTCCTCGCTTCAACCAAAAGTCTTTCCAGACTGTTCTGATGAGTCAAGCATCACTATTATTACTTTTGCTCATATTTCATGTTAGGGGTCCGCAAAACATCTGATGCTTTGATATAAAACTTGTGCGCAGCGTTTGATCTACAGACATGAATTGTAATTCAGACATATTAGCTGTGCGATTTTCATTTTTCACCTGACAAATTCTCAGAGACACTCTTTAAAGTCCCCCTGTGGTGAAAATCCAGCTGTTAATGTTGTTTATGTGTCTATGTGGTGTTTTTAATCTGCTTTAAGACAAACCATGTGTAAGTTCATAAGTCGACAGCATTGCTGAGTATTTCCTCCTTAAAACTGCAGTGAACCAAAGACAGTCTCAAAAACACGGTTTGAAATCGCTGGTGTTTCTGACGTCACAAACGACCTTGTAACCAATCAGATCAACGTGTGATCGTCCACTGAGCTGAGTGAGTGAGTGGAGGCGGGGCTTATTTGCATATTCATAGAACCGCTATACTAAATGAGGCGAGGGTGTCGAGTTACATTCAAGCTGTTTTAACACATGGCGAATTATTTTATTAATTTTTTTAAGGAAAAAACTGTCCTTTTGGTGAGTTTTAAGGGATAAAATGATTGACTACAGCAGGACTTTAACTCTTGGCCCGCCATTGATGGATTTTTCCGGTTTTCACTGTTATACGGAAGGGGGCGCTGTAACGCATCATCTAAAAGAGTACAGAATCTCTGGATCAAAACAGGCGAAAAAGAAGCAGAAACAAGCGATAGCATATGAAAAATAATGCGATCATCAACATTAAACAGCATTTAACTATAAACTGCCTGAAATGACCATTGTTCTGAATCCCTTTCAAAGATATCTTGGACAAAAACATGATTTACATGATTATGAAAAAAAGAAAGCTTGAAGCTATAAAAGTTTTTTTTTTTTTGTAAGCGGAGGGTCTGTTCTTTCTTTGGATATATTGCATCATGTTCAGATATTCATACAACAATATTCTGGGGGCCAGCAACTGTTTTTTTTTTTTTTACGCTGGCGGGGAAAGAGTTAAAATATAAAGGATCTTTATTGGCATTGATGGTTTCATGAAGAAACTTTAACATCCAAGGTTCTTTAAAGCAGTAAAAGGTTCTTTAGATTATTAAACATATTCTTTTAAGAACTAAAACCAAAGAAAAAAAACAAATCTATGGCATCACTCGGAAAACTCCCATTGGGAACCTTTATTTTTCAGAGCGTAGCAACAGGCACAGAACACCTTAGCAACCGTGTGTGTGTGTGTGTGTGTGTGTGTAGCAGACAGAAGCGCAGCTGTAATGATTCTATAAACACGCCGTCAGAGTGAACGATCATCTGTGTAGAATCTGTGCAGCACAAGATTATTTATGCATATCTAATATCTGTGAGTGTTTAGTTTAGTCTGTTTGTGTATGTTTGGTGATTTACACCATGTACAAATCCTCTTCATCAGCATCTTTGAGTCATTTTTCAGTTATCTAAACATCCTTAAAACAAGGCGAAGTTATTTTCTAACCGTAAATCTAATGCTGTGATACATCTTACATAAAATAGTGTTTTTTTTTTGGGGGGGGGGGGGGGGAAACAATAAACTAAAATGAAATCCTTGCTGGAAAATGGTGAAATTTGGCACACAGATAGAGGACAATCTGAATTTAGCTCACAGCAACTTTGGAGTCTCTAAATCGATCCCTCTAGCGCCACCAACTGTCCGAAGTTGCACTTACGTGCAAGAATAAGAAACAAAATTCAGTTTTCCTCGGATTCCTTGGCTCAAGACTAGTCTTTTTTGCTTCTCAATCTTGGATATAAGTTATTTTACTGGAAAAACAAGATAAAAACGTAATGACTTTTGTGGTTTGAGCAGAATCCAGGTGCCGCTCAATGCACTGAAAGATTCATCGGACGTCCTGAAGCACACGAGCGCTTCTTGCTGTATTGTGCTGAGCGTGTGGTCAGGTCTTCATGTCGGATCAGCGAGAGGCTGGAGGAGTCGTGGGTTAGTTGTTAGACTCCATGTTTGGGCCTAAAACGCTGTGGGTTTGGTTTGTAACTCAAACATGCCGTTTAAATGCATGTCGTCCAGTGACTCTTGGCGTCTGTCATGATGAATATTTTAAGGAACTGTGTTTTTTAAGTTTGCACGCCGCAGTACACATGGTAATGCAAACGTTTGAGCCAAAAAATTGCAAAAATGCACAAAAACAAAAAATGCGGTGTGGTAAAAAAATGCCCATATATGCAATTTTTATCCTCCATTTAGCCTTTTGTGCTGGCTTTAGTTGTTGGGCCTTTTCCAATGAAAGGAAAGATACATTTCTTGAATATACATGTCTTGTTCTAATTTGGTTCTATTATATATATATAAACATTCTCTTTTATGCTGATTTTCAGATCCTAATTCTTCATTTAAATATGATTCTGCATATCTCCATAATATTAATCTTTCCATTCTAACTTTAGAGCGGAGGTGAAATGTTTTATAATGGCCGAAATATAAACAAACAACATTTCCCACTAGGAACAATTTCTTAAATATTATTATTTATGAAGCATGCATATAAATATATCAATTACATGTGCTTTGCCTGAATATGAATTGCAACGTTGTGTCTATATGCATAAGTTCATATTACATTGTAGTACTACAGTAGTGGCCAAAAATAATGTCCGGAGGGGATTCTTGTTTTTTTTTTTTTTGACCTTACAAATTCGATTAAACCATCAAAATATGAGGAAAATATATATATATATTTTTTAATAATTTAATTATGAGGGAATAACAAAACACTAAACTTTGGTTAAGGTATTTATCTGACAAAATTATTCGTCAAACTACAGCTACAGGTTTTATTTTACTAAGCAAAAAGAAAAATGCATTGAAAAACAAAAAGCTGACAGGGAAAAGCACACAACATAATCAGTTATTAATATTTCATTGGTTCTCTCTTGTTTTTGCTCATACATTCTTTGTATGACAGTCTGGCCAAAAGTTAAGTTGCACAATTCGTCATGTTTCATTGCGTTATTATCACAAATAAAACAATTGACTCCAAGTACACATTATGATTACAAAACACATTTTTGATCATATTTAAATGAAGGGTGAAGATAGGCCAGATATCACTTTTGGCCACTATTGTATAATATTATGCAAAGTGTCATTTCATAATCCTGATGATTTTTATATTTGTATGAGAGTGTGTCCAAACGTTTGACATGTTTAAATCAAGAGACTTGTAGGCGTTACACACAGGAATTATTTTGAGTGATTAAATGTCACATTGTTCTGTCAAGCATTTGTTTGATTTATTATTGAGATGTTTTTTTCTCTATGATGAACATTAACCTGTGATTGTCCATGAATTATTGGTATCAAATCGCTACATAAATCTGTCATTTCTTCTGATATTCAGACCAACTGAAGTGGAGGAAGAGTTTGATGCTCTTCTGGAGAAATAAAACAATGGATGTTTTATATTCAGCAGCAAAACTAATATATTGAAATAGATTCATATGCTATTTTATATTCTTAATTGAATGTGCATACAGTGTTTATAAGAATATGACTTACGAATATTATAAAGTGTTTCCAATAGGTTTGCATTACTGCTTTCATCATGTAACCACATTTTGTAAAAGGTTTGATGATAAATCCATTATTAGCACATTTTTTATTCATTTTAATTTCTTTAACAAGGAATAAAACATGTTTTTTTAATTCCTGTATATATAGAATGCATACCTATTATATTGATTTTAAATCTTAGACCTATTCTTCTTTATTACCTAATTTATTTCATCCTTTTAAAAAGTAAGGCTCATAAACACACACACACACACACGCACATGTGTGTATATATATATTTATATATGTGTGTATATGTATATATATATATATATATATATATATATATATAACCTGATGTTTATTATTATTATTGAAGGTTGTTATTTTTGCAAGGTTAGCACATGCGCCAAACGCAACATTAAAAATCTTGTTTTGCGTGTCTAAATAAACCAAAGCTGTAGATTTGGCACAGAAAAGTCAAAAGACAAATAAACTAGTGCACAGACTGACCGGAGTTATTCTTTAATTGCTGTCGTTTTCCCTGAGTTTCACAGTAAAAACATTTCTCCCCCACAAACATTAAAATATAAGTATTCAAGTAAACTTAGAAATAAACATGCAAATTTTGGCTATAAGACATTACACAGTGTGTCTCGGCTTCAGTCAAGGGTTGTTTCATCTTTCATATATATAAGAGAGTCAGGTTACACTTTATTTTAAGGTGTCATTGTTATAGTGGAATTATACATGTAAGTACTGAGTAATATTCATTAACAACATGTACTTACTATAAAATTAGGGTTTGGTTAAGGGATAGTTGCATGTAATTATGCATGATTTACTGTTATTACTACATGTAAGGTGTAACAAGGACACTGTAAAATAAAGTGTTACCGACAGTTATTATGTCTGTGACCGTTTAAATAAAGCCATGTGAGTCTTGTTGAAATGTTTTTATTTCATTCGCTTTAAAGCTAGCTTTAATAAATAATGGTCCACTAGTCCTGAGGTGAACAAAAACATAGAAAAGTCCTTCCCTCACTGATATCCGAGTCCAGGCGCAGTGGTCAGTCTCTGTCCGTAGAGTGTGTACGGGGAGTAAAACGGGCCCGTGGCTGCAGGAACCGGCACCGGCCCGCCGCTCGTCTGTAACGGGCTCTTAGCGTACGGGTGATACCGCGTCCCGATCCCGAGCGTGTGATGCGGGGACCTGAGCGCTAGCGGGGCGCCAGGCATGTGACACGCCGGAAGAGTTAAAGAGTTGGGATATCCCGACACGAGCTTCTCCGCGAACGCAGTGTGAGTCCGCAAGTGGCTCAGAAGCTCCTCTGAGCTGGAGAAGCGCTTGTCGCAGGGCCCGTTTACGGACACCCAGTTGCAGATGTGCTGGGACTCGCTCGGGATTAAAAAGCCGTACGGATACAGCGGGTGTCCGGGGAACGAGTGCGTGGCGGTTGACAGCGGGTGCATGGGATACATGAGCGGGTACCCGGGCTTGCTGTCGTGCGAGGCGCTGGATGAGAGATGGCTAGCGCAGTGGTAGCTCAGGCAGAACGGGTCTCGGCACATGATGGATGGAGGAGAGGCTCCGGCGAGGGGACTGGACCCTGTTTTACTGCTGAGATTCATCATCTGACCGCCCCCGCTGGGCTTGCTCGGGTCCAGGGACACGCCGTGGGATAGGAAGGGCTGAGCGTAGCCGGCGTACGCTCCGGGATACGCTAGTCCTGCGGGGGAGATGGGGAACACGGTGTGGCCGGTTCTGTAGGGAGAAACCGGCGCTACGAGTCCCGATCCGAGAACGGACGAGGCCGAGGATGTGGGAACGCTGTCAGATGTGACCGGCTTGGAAACATCCTTTGCCTCGCTGTTACTCTCAGTTCTTCCCGGTGTGTCCGGAGTGGAGCTTTTACGCCCATCGCTTTCCTTTTTCCCTGTTTTATCCCCTGGTTTATCTCCGGGTTGCGGAGAGATGGAGCTGCAGGAGTTCGGACTCCCCGTGCGCGGCGTGACGGGTCGACAGGTGGCGCTCGGGACACGGAAGCTGGTCTTATCTCCGCTCGTGTCTTTTCTCTCGGATGATTTGGCGTATGGCTTGAAACTGGATTTGTCCTCGGCTCCGATGTCGCTGATCTTCAGCGGGCTGGATTTGCTGTCCTTGTCCGAGGCGACGGCCGAGAGTTTCGTCGAGGAGAGGGGATCCGACTTCCCAATTTGGGAGCATGTTTGTGCGAGGAGGGCGAGCGGACTCTTCTTGGCATCCAACTGTGAAAACAGACAGATTTAAGTATATTATAGTTTCAAAACAACACTCATATTTACATTTGGCATTACCACTGAATGAAAATAATGATGCTTTCCACATAAATGTGCAATCTATCTATCTATCTATCTATCTATCTATCTATCTATTAATTGTTAATAATATTAATTATTTCCAACTGTGAAAACAGACCGGTTTAAGTATATTATAGTTTCAAAAGAACACTCATATTTACATTTGGCATTACCACTGAATTGAACTACTAAAAATATTGATGCTTTCCACATAAATGTGCTATCTATCTATCTATCTATCTATCTATCTATCTATCTATCTATCTATCTATCTATCTTAATTATTTCCAACTATGAAAACAGACCGGTTTAAGTATACTATAGTTTCAAAAGAACACTCATATTTACATTTGGCATTACCGCTGAATTGAACTACTAAAAATATTGATGCTTTCCACATAAATGTGCATTTAATTAATGAGTTCATGACATTTTCAAGGGTAAAAAGGGTAAATGTTTAGTGTTGGTTCACGTTAGGCGCTGTGAAACCTTTGAGCACGACTCAAGCCTCTTGAATCTTAAATCTAAAATGCTGCAGAGACATTAAATCAAATGTCAAGAGGGTTTGTTATATCCCTCTTTACAGCAATAAAATGTGTGTCCATATGGCAACATATAGTTTTCCTTCCCTTTATATAACAAAAGAAAAATGCATTGTTGGAAGTAGAAGGTCAGTTTTTAAGGAAACCATTAATGATATTTGTTTTATTTTTCATTTATAAGACTCATAAATAGCATAAATAGTGGAAAGTATTTATTTTTACACTTTGCCGTATTTATGCATCTTTAAAAAATGTTCACAAAGCAACTTTGCCTTACAGAATTAGTATAGAATTATCGTATGGCAATTCGCATAGAATTGCAGTGATGCAATTAAAAAAATGCTGAGGTTTATAGAGGCCTAATTATTTATGCAATTATTCGCTTATTTTGAGTTTGTAAGAGTATAAATATATCAGTGCACAACATACACATTAAAGTAATTAGATAAATTAATACTTTTAAGAAAAGTTTTTTTTAAGGTTGCCATAGGCTATAAACGTTATCAAAAAATAAAAACGGCTGCGCGTTCAGTATTTGCGCGTTCACACGGCAGATTAAGAGTTGAAAATAAAGACTGGAATGAGGAAAAAAGAAGAAGAAAGGTGTTTCGTGTCGCAAACTGTCAGCTTTACCCATAGACTGTAACAACAACAAAAATACTGCGAAGTATAAAGGGTTAATTATAACCTCTGGTAAATATTAGTGTATTTTCAACAAGAAAAGGCTGCGCGTTCAGTATTTGCGCATTCACACAGTAGATAAAGAGTTGAAAATAAAGACTGGAATGAGGAAAAAAGAAGAAGAAATGTGTTGTTTTCTTGTCGCAAACTGTCAGCTTTACCCATAGACTGTGAAAGAAATAGTCTTTACCTCAATCGGGCTGACGGGAGTGGACGGGAGCGGCTGAAGATAGTCCGGGTGAAGGATGTGTCCCGTGCGCGCGCTCAGCATTTTCAACACTTTCACGGGTAAACGGCTCGCCTGGCGCTGCGGGTCTGCGGGAGACACTGAGTGCTGGACGGGTTCACGGCTTCGGTTCTCGTCCCACACTGGATACACCACACTAAACACAGCAGACTCCGTAGGCAATGTGATCATGTCCCACTTCTCTCTGCGTAATCTGGAAACGCATCTGACAAAAAGTATTTCCCAAGAAGGCAAACAAATGTGTCCAAATGTTTAAAAAAAAACACACACAATATAATCCTTAAAGGTTATTGCTGGGGAAAGGTTGCAGAGAGACTTCGGAGCGCATCTTATCTTCCGCGTCGCGCACTCGCATTGAGCTCAGCTCACACATACCTCGCGTTCACGCGCACTCGAGACTAAAGCCTTCACTGCCGTCCAATCAGAGCGCCGCGTGAGGTGATTGACAGGTCCAAGGGATGTGAGACGTCACCGTTGTGGGCGTTTGTTTTGGCCATATTGAGGAGGTGAAAACAATCTCACATCAATATATAAATCCTATCTTGTTATAAAACAAATCTAGTATTATAATTTATAGGCTCTATTCTTTTAATGTTAATACAAAAAAAAAAGAAAAAAAGCACACCAGGTTTGATAATAAATCTGGTGTGTTTTTTTTTGTGTGTGTGTGTGCTTAAACATGAGTGATGGCTTCTTCACAGGTCATCTCAGACTGGTATTAGAAATGTCTGCAGCTATAAACTACAAACTTGAGTAATGTAGAGAATTCTGCAGCAGTTTTACCGGCCCCAATAAAAAACATTATACTCTGATGACACGTCCAACAAATATTTCCAAAAACCATAAACCCAAAGTGTAAAAATGAATTGGAGAAGTAGTCATAAATGTCATTTCTGGTGATTAAAACGAAAAATATGGTATTGCGGTAAATATGGTAATGGTATTCTATCTATCTATCTATCTATCTATCTATCTATCTATCTATCTATCTATCTATCTATCGTTTAGTAATCCAGTGTTTATCTCTCTATCTCTGAATATGAATAGTATAGTAATCCAGTGGTGATTGTTATAAATGAAGGCTGTGGAACACATGCACTGATGGATGAGTGTGTGTTGCTGTGTTCAGTGTGTGTGTGTGTGTGTGTGTTGCTGTGTTCAGTGGAGGCTGTCAGCTCTCGGTTCTGCCGGTGAGTTATTAGGGCCAGAAACTCCCCCTTTATTGTGTGTGTGATGGATGACGCCCAGCACACGGGCGTTATCCCGTAATGGGAACACATTTCAGACGGGCCATATTTCACCACATTTAAGTAGAAAGTTTTGAACGCCTCCTCGATATTTCACACCCGTTTGGCATATTTATGGAAAACTCCACGCATGCAAATATAATTACACGCTACTGCCTGTAGGACTAAACAGGGCTACAAAACACACACTGTAGTGCAGGTACAGTTTTATTAAAGCAAGTTCTTTTGTTTTATAAATTTAACTCTAGAGTTCATTTAATGATATCAGTTTAATATGATTTTTTTATTTTTTTTAATGAGCCTTCAAACTTGTTTGATCTTCTGGCTAGAAAATATTACTATAATATTAATCAATATTAAATATTTGCTTCTTTGTTTGTTTAGATACACATAACAATATTCCATTAGAACCTAGAGAGACTAGGTAGGATGTTACTATACACACTACTATACACACTACTATACACTATACACACTACTATACACACTATACACACTACTATACACACTATACACACTACACACTACTATACACACTACTATACACACTACTATACACACTATACACTACTATACACACTATACACACTACACACTACTATACACACTACACACTACACACTACTATACACACTATACACTACTATACACACTATACACACTACACACTACTATACACACTACACACTACTATACACACTATACACTACTATACACACTACACACTACTATACACACTATACACTACTATATACACTACACACTACTATACACACTATACACTACTATACACACACTACTATACACACTATACACTACTATACACACTATACACACTATACACTACTATACACACTATACACTACTATACACACTATACGCTACTATATATACACTATACACACTATACTACTTTACACACTACTATACACTATACACTACTTTACACACTACTATACACTATACACACTACTATACACACTACACACTACTATACACACTATTCACTACTATACACACTACTATACACACTATTCACTACTATACACACTACTATACACACTATACACTACTATACACACTATACGCTACTATATATACACTATACACACTACACTACTTTACACACTACTATACACTATACACTACTTTACACACTACTATACACTATACACACTACTATACACACTACACACTACTATACACACTATTCACTACTATACACACTACTATACACTACTATACACACTATTCACTACTATACACACTACTATACACACTATACACTACTATACACACTATTCACTAGTATACACACTACTATACACACTATACACTACTATACACACTACTATACACACTATTCACTACTATACACACTACTATACACTACTATACACAACTATACACACTACTATACACTACCATACACACTACTATACACTACTAGACACCACTATACACACTACTATACACTACTAGACACTACTATACACACTACTATACACTACTAGACACACTACTATACACACTATTCACTACTATACACACTACTATACACTACTATACACAACTATACACACTACTATACACTACCATACACACTACTATACACTACTAGACACCACTATACACACTACTATACACTACTAGACACTACTAGACACTACTATACACTACTATACACACTACTATACACTACTATACACTACTAGACACTACTATACACACTACTATACACACTACTATACACTATACACAAAAGACAGAACATTAATATTCAGATTTAATACATTATATTCATAATAACATGTGACTAGGATCTGATGCATTTATAATATTTGTAAAACGTTTAGCAGTTTCTTTGGAAATTCATTTGATTCATTTTCCTTTGCATATGTAGGCCTGGGCAAGCTTTGACGGCTCATAAGGACGGGAAGTAAATGTTGGTAATTAATAGCGGCTGTTAATTATTGTGTTTACAGTTGCATGCTTTGTTTTATATAAAGTCACTATCATGGAAATGTCAATACTTTACTCACTGTTTTTGAGCTGTACTCAATTATAATATGGAGCTAATAATGCAGAAGCATTAAGTATCTGAATGCAAAACAAGGCAAAGGAAAGCGATTGATTGCCGGCTGAGAGAGGAGGATCAGTTAGTAAGAGATAAGCCAGTAATTGAGGTTATTGCTTTTATTGGGAATAGGGAGCACCGGAGAGATGTTGATTTGTACAGCAGGATCATCTTCTGCTCTGCTCATTATCTTCTGTTCATTAATCCACGGCAGAGACGCATCGAGCAGGACCTGATGGGGTGAAGAAAGAGAAGACGCAGAGCTCATGCAAACATATGGCGAGCTGGTTTCCCTGGATGGCGTGTGGTCGAGCAGCGGTGCAATAAATAAACCTGCACACACACACACACACACACACACACACACACACACACACACACACACACTCATCATCCTTTACTTGTGATACTAACCTGAAAACATGCAGGCGTTCTTGCACTAAGAGCCGGGTTCATCTTAACAAACAAATGCACATTCAAGATTTTCACATTAGTAAAGTGTAGTGGTGTTAATGCGAATAGAAAACAATGCAACCTTTTAATTAATACAATGATTAATCACATCCAAAATAAAAGTTTGTGTTTACATAATACATGTGTGTACTGTGCATAAATATTGTGTATATATAAATACACACACATGCATGCAATATTTAAGAAAAATTAGTTATTTATATAATATAAATGATGCATACATGCATATGTGTGTATTTATATATAAAAAATAATTATACACAGTACACACACACACATATATATATGTATATATAATTTATTTATTTTAAAGATCTAAATTGGACACAAAATTAAAATAAGCATTCAGACACTATGTCTGAATGTTTGATATTTAGTTCTGAGAAAAGCCTCTACGACGATTGATTCTGGTATTTTGTTATCTAATGCAATGGCATTCACACACGTTTAAGTGTCCTAATAGTTTTCTGGTTTGTCTGTATCATTACAGGCGTTTAACAGCGCTTGTCATCAGTGAGCAGTGACAGGCTGTAATACTGGCACAGATCGACACACTGAACCATTAGCCCTGACAGATAGACAGGATTAGACTGGTGAAAGGATGCATTCGTGGCTTCTAAGCTGTCATTTTATACCTCCGTTCTCAAGCTGTCAAGATGCCGGAGCTCTTAAGAGGAGTTTTAACCTCGTCACATGACATCTCTCGCCATTACTGGACAGAATCCTGTTTGCTCTCTTAGTGCTGGCGTCAACAGATGCGAAGGTCAGGAACGTCTCACTTTAATGTGTGGTGATCCCCATTGTGTGCAGGTGCTTGTTAGGCTGGATTGGTTTAGATGGTCTGTAGTTTACATGCTGTTGTAGTTGTTGCGGATTGACTCGATGTAATAAGCAGGTTATTAGATCTGCAAAATTTCTTTGAAAGAGAACCACAATGGCATAAAGCTCAAGGGCCTCCATTGAGTGTTTGAGGCGGTCCTTATATCCGGGTCAGGTGCATAGCAGGACCAATCACAGTCTTCCTCAATTTTCTACCGATTTTCAAACAGTTTGGTTTGTTATAAACGTCAGACATGTAGTTATGACACTGCATACTTATGAATAATAAGTGTATCAATAAATAATCATCCAGAATTACAGCCACGTTAATAACGTTTGTAAGAAACCAAACCGTTTGTAAATCCGTCAAGATTTCAATGAGATAAGAGTGTTTGTGTTCGTGCTGATCGCTCATCTTACATCAGAGCCCGCCAGAAAGCTTGCCTGTGACAAGATGGCCGCCGGTGATGATGATAGAGACTCCGCAGTAAGACATCTAGCCTTTATTATGGATATCTATGGAGGTAACGCCCATCTGAAACACAAACATATCTACACACAAAGAGAGAGAGAAACAATATACACACAAGGACAGTCGATATAAACACAAAGGGTCGTAACAAAAGTCTTTGAGTCAGTCAACCCTACAAACGCTTCACTATCTAATGGAGTGGGAACCCAATAATATGGGGGAAATATTAGCGCACAAACAGCGAGACACCATTCCAGGAAACTGCTAATTGTTTTTAAGTAATTACCTATTTAAAATTTTTTTCCTTGATAAAAAAATTCCTCATGCCTTAAAATATCTTGAATGTAACTCGACACCCTCGCCTCATTTAGTATGCGCGGTTCTATGAATATGCATATGAGCCCCGCCTCCACTCACTCACTCAGCTCAGTTGACGATCACACGTTGATCTGATTGGTTACAAGGTCGTTTGTGACGTCAGAAACACCAGCGATTTCAAACCGTGTTTTTGAGACTGTCTTTGGTTCACTGCAGTTTTAAGGAGGAAATACTCAGCAATGCTGTCGACTTATGAACTTACACATGATCTTAAAGCAGATTAAAAACACAACATAGACACATAAACAACATTAAAAGCTTGATTTTCAACTCAGGACTTTATACTTGCAGTTTTTTGGTAATTATGTGTGAACTTGAGTGAAAACAGTAAAGCCCACACTCATTTTCCCCCCAGTGTATAGATGACAGAAAGCCATACAGGTTTTGAACGAGTAAATATGACAATTTTCATTTTCGCGTGAACTTCTCCTCTAAGCTCGAGTCTTAAACTCTGAGTAGACAGGATCCATTACCCGCCAGCGCTCGGCGTGATCTACGGCTGAAGATGACTTTGAGAAGACGTGTTTTTGACTGCAACATTCATCTCTATAGCAGCAGGTGTGTCTCAGGTGCTCCTCAGCTTAGGCCTCGTCCATGATAACGTGTCCCGTTCCCTCCATCACACTCCTCTTCTTCACTCCTCTGCCGACGTTAACCCGATCAGGCCCGTCTCAAACTCTCACAACTGCTCAACTCAGCCTGAGCGCTGTGACCACAGACAGAAGAAGAGGGTTTGGTGACGACTCCTTTTTAAGGGTGTCTTATTAATTAGTTAAAGCTGTGGACTTTGGAGCCTCGTGAGGAACATAAGACTGAGGGATTACAGACGGACATCACTGTTATCAGCAGGTGCGCGTCCTTTAGTTCTGCCTCTGAATACATCTGACGACTCTGGCAATCTCTGCTAACACTGGAACTAATTCCTGCAGCGTGCAGCCTGACATCTGCCATATTATTGTCAGAAGAACTCTTTGAAACATTCTCATATTCGGAAGGCCCTTCACTTTTACTAACAGTCTTATGAGGATCATTTGGCACAAAGTTTCTTCAAGGCAAGTCAGGCCAGTCGGCGGCCATCTTGGTCTAGCGGAATAGACGTACATGGACGGGTCATTTGGGTAAATCTCCAAAAAAACGTTTGATAAGAGTTGGTTTAAATACGAACACAAATAATCTGGTTAAATAATGGTTTCATAAATGTTGCTCAGATTAAACTATTTTTCAGTTAATGCATGCATGCATGTTGCGATTGGCTTTTTAACTGAAATGTGGGACGTCCATTTTCTATAATCCACCATTGATATTTTTATTGTCTCTCTTTGGCAACAGCATCTTGTTTTTAAATAATTTTCAGCTAGATCATACTGAGACTATAGTGAAAATATGTGTTTAAAGTAATGTGTAAGAATTTTGTAATAAAATATCCAAAAATCACTAGCACAGTGTGATATATTTCCTGCAGTTGTGTACTTACAATATCACAAAAGTCTCCAAAGATTTTTTATTTCAGAGAAATTCCAATTTTGAATAAGTGGCCGTCCCGGAAAAAAATGTCGCCTGTCAATGCCGCAATATCCGCGCTATCCTCGGTTTCCGTTCATACTGCCTTAGCCATGACGTAACCATGGCGACAGACGTGGACAACTGCGTAGTCTATGCGTGGTCTATGTTTGAAAGAAACAAGAACTGCCTGCCGCTAAACATTACGCAGTTCTTGTTTCTTTCAAACATAGACCATGGCAAGCAGACTTTGGGACAAACAAGGAGAACTAAAATGAGGATCAATATCAGCGTGGCGTTTCTGAGATGCCGAGAGCTCCACGTCCGCGACTAACTCGGACTCGACAGAGCTTCACGAGTCAAGACTTGACAGCTTTATTAGACCGGTGAGCAAATGTACAAACAAATCAATGTTATATAACGTTAGCTCAACATGATGAAATGTTAGAATATGGTCAGTATGTTATTCTAATATTGATCTAGCTTACTGCTAGTTTCGTATAGCAAACAAACTAACACGTATTATAACATTATAACTTTCAACACACATGTAAATGCCGTTTAGTGTGATAGTGTAACGTTAGACCGAGTGAAGCAGCGCTGCGTTACCTCACAAGTTTAATTCGTCTAATAAACTGACCTGTGTGAGTAATCCAGCACTTGCGGGTAGTTCGGTAGAATTAAATGTCCTTATTCCTTTACATCCGCGGGACTCGCGTGTGATATCTGTCTCTTTAGCAATCGCGACCTGCTTCATACCACTGTAATGTTAAAAAACATGAATGTTTGCACTCATCCATAAACATTATTAGATCCATCAGTTTGACAGCAAGTCCCAACATTCAGCTCATCACTGCATCATCAACCTACGCCTGTGTTATTGTTGGAAACTGCGGCCTCTTGTGGAGAAAAA
>JARWKJ010000018.1:2685160-2717660 GCA_029959095.1 Rhinichthys osculus | reverse complement strand
TCTGATGATGTGGGCGGGGCAACCTGTCACTCACATGAGATCAGCCAATAGCAAACCACAACCATCCAATCAAGCCCCGCCCACATCTGTTCTCGTTCCAGAAGCGCTTCACTCGGATATACGACACAATAGGCACAAAAAGACGATTACAACTTACATTTCATGACTTTAAACAGTTTTATTGAGTAGTTTGACACATTGAATTAGAACAAAATGGAGGGCAGGACTTGATTTTATACATGCATCATCCAGAACAGGGGCATATTTGTTTCACAACTGATGAATTTTGCAAGATTGACACTGTTATTGAACTAAACTGAATCAACATTGAACTGAATTGATCTGAATAATGACACTATTGTCTTTTCGTGCTGCTTTACAGCAGAAATTGAGTTTGTCTGAAGAGAAAAGTCGTTTCAGAGGTAAAGCAAATTCTGATGAAAGTTTATGAAGAATAATCAGCCGATCCTCTCTCTTCTCTCTGATGAATTCCTGCTCGGTTAAATGGGTTTATATTTGTAGATTTATAACTCCAACTTTATTTCAGGTTTAATTTCAGGCTTATTTTTAAACATTCTGATCCACACCCTCTGAACTGACTTCCAGTAACTCCCTCACCACACACACACACACACACACACACACACACAGTCAGGGCCGGTCGGCTGTGTGAAAAGGTAAATAACTTTTAAGATCTAGGGTCAAGCATGCAGTGAGAATTTAAAGCCGTGGCGTTTGCGGTGAAGCCGTTTGTCACAGAGAAGAACATCAGCAGACACACAGATGACCCCTGAGTGACCCCACACACACAACAGCTGCGAGTCGGAATCAGATACACACACACACACATACTCACTCACTCACTCACTCACTCACTCACTCACTCACTCACTCACACACACACACACACACACACACACACACACACACACACTCACTCACATACACACACTGACTCACACACACACACTCACTCACTCACTCACTCACTCACTCACACACACACACACACACACAACAGCTGCGAGTCAGAATCAGATACACACACACATACACACTCACTCACTCACTCACTCACTCATACACACACACACACACTCACTCACACATACACACACTCACACACACACTCTCACACACACACACACACACACACACACACACACATACACACACACTCACTCACTCACACACACACTCACTCACACATACACACACTGACACACACACTCACACACACACACACACTCACTCACACACACACATACACACACTGACTCACACACACACACACACACACACAAAAACACACAAGTAAAGGATTAGTTTAGGCAAAAATGTGTGTGTATGTGTGTGTGTATTTGTATGTGTGTGTGTGTGTGTGTGTATGAGTCAGTGTGTGTGTGTGAGAAAGAGTGTATGTGTATGTGCATGTGTGTGTGTGTGTGTGTGTGTGTGTGTTCTTCAGCAGGTGAGATCAGTCGTGTCCCTCACGTGTGTGTGTGTGTGTGTGTGTGTGTGTGTGTGTGTGTGTGTGTGTGTGTGTGTGTTCTTCAGCAGGTGAGATCACAGTCGTGTCCCTCACCTGTGTGTGTGTGTGTGTTGTTTGAGCTTTGATCAGCTGACGGCTCAGATTCTCTCCAGCTCAAACTCGCCTCTTCAGCCGCTGAACTGGGACTGACCTCTGAAGGAATGTTACGCTTCAGAAATCATTCAATACACTCATTTGCTGCTCAGGAAACATTTCTGATTATTATCAATATTGAAAACAGTTCATGTGGAAACTGATGCATTTTAATTTCAGGATTCTTTGATGAATACAAAGTTCAGAAGAACAGCATTTATTTATTTGAAATAGAATCTTTTGTAACATTATAAATGTCTTTACTGTCACTTTAATGCATCATTGCTGAATAAAAGTATTAATTTCTTATTTATCCCAAACTTTTGAAAGGCAGTGAAAGTGCAGAATCTGAAAAACACAGTTTACAATGAGAAAAAAAAGAGATATTTTTCAATTCCGTCACTAAAAATAGTTCATTTCTGTAAGAAGAACTTCTTTAAAACACTTAAATCACTGTGTATATTGAAAACGTTCAAAATATATTAAATATAGATATTTTTAAGCAAAAAATTGTGTGTGTTTATGTTTAAGAGAGAGAGAGTGAGTGTGTGTGTGTGTGTGTGTGTGTGTGTGTGTGTGTGTGTGTGTGTGTGTGTGTGTGTGTGTGTGTGTGTGTGTGTGTGTGTGTGTGTGAAACAGTCAAGTGGCTGGAAGGGAAGGATTGTGATATTATACATCAGGAAAGGAAAGTCGGCTGAACAAGTTATTATATTTTGATTAAGAGATTACAACGGCAAACATTTTTCATTATTGGTAATGACTCATTTACACCAGGAACACGCATTAAGAAAGCAAACAGTTAATTTTGATTTCATGTTGACTTTGAAAGCGCATTGAACCCACAGCATTCCTGTCAGAGGTCACGCCGAGGTCAGAGGTCACGCCGAGGTCAAAGCGTCTCAAACACGAGAGTTTGCTCTTCATCGTCTCGTCGAGGAGCTTGTAAAATCTGAATCTACAGGAAATGTCTAACAGGATGCGTGTAAATCACATGACATGTTCTCCATTAATCCCACAAGCTCTCAGCGGGCAATAAAAACAGCGGTCAGACACACACACACACACACACACACACACACACACACACACACACACACCAGGGACGAAACAAAGAACTGTTGTGTGCAGCATCAGCTGATAAGGAAGTCTCTGTGTCATAAGAGCTTTATATAATGCATATCTCAAATGTTTTGAGTTATGATAGGCATCAGACCACAACAGAGCGTCTTTCTTCAAACACACACACACTGTTTGCGATACAGATACGGTAACCTTTGAAGATCTTATCGCGCTTGCTCTTCATTTCCTGAACGCTGCAGTGTTTGCGGTGCACAGGTTTCATGGCCTCGTCCCGAAACACAGCGAATGACCTCCATAGACGGCTTTGGTAACATTATAATGTTTTTACTGTCACTTTCGATCAATTTAATCCGTCCTTGCTGAATAAAAGTATTAATCTCGAACTTTTGAATAGCTGTTTATATGCAGGGAATTCAATTCAATTCAATTCAAATTTATTTGTATAGCGCTTTTCACAATACATATTGTTTCAAAGCAGCTTTACAGAAAGGAATCTGAAAAAAAAAGACAAAAATGACTTTATTGACCATTAACTAGACATGTATTATAGTCCCACCACTAAAAATACACTTCACAGCTCAAATAAAACATGTTTGTGCAGGAAATTGATTGAATTTCATGAAAACCCTCGGATTGCATTGCTCTGTGTACTTCAGTTGTAAGTCCAATATCATATAAAAGGCATTTATTTATTTTGGCTTCCAGAAGGATTGAATTTTTCACAGAAAAGGCGATCCCATGATGCATTGCGTGAGCTCATCCAGAGAGAAATATTGCATATCAAATGCATGAAAGTATATTGAAAAGTATGACTATTTTAGAAAACCATTATATCAGGTTTCTCATTCAAACGTGATTAAATTGACTTGAAACGGCGACTCTGGCTTAATTATATATATTTAACTTGTGTTTATATGTTATATCTTGCATCTGTACAGTTTTGTTGCATCTTGTACAATGACAATAAATCATCTTGTTTTCATTTTGAAGTAAAATATTTCAATCAAGTAGCTGGATCTAAAATTTTCAGCCTTATTAAACTCGAATATTTGGCATGCTTGTATGATGGAGCACACACACACACACACACACACACACACACACGTGTGTGTACGCATGCTGGCATTGACTGATGATTAACAGGCGCTCAGGTGGGAGTCAGCGAGAGGATCGGGACCCAATCAGCCTGTCGGAAAGTGACATGTTAATGGCAGTCTTTAGTGTGTGTGTGATGTGTGTGTGACAGCTGCGGCAGTGCAGTAATAGCTCGTCTTTGTTCTGTGGCTGTACAGTGTGTGTCGCTGAAACCTCACCTGTCCTGAGAGTGACAGCTCGAGTATTATCAGAGCCATTAACAGCTTCTGAGTCCATTCCTGCAGTTCTGCTATAGCTGAAGCTTTAATTACACACTGCAGAGAGAGAGAGAGAGAGAGAGAGAGAGAGAGAGAGAGAGAGAGAGAGAGAGAGAGAGAGAGAGAGAGAGAGAGAGAGAGAGAGAGAGAGAGAGAGAGAGAGAGAGAGAGAGAGAGAGAGAGAGAGAGAGAGAGAGAGAGAGAGAAGCTCAGGACAATCATCGGGAGAGAGAGAGAGAGAGAGAGAGAGAGAGAGAGAGAGAGAGAGAGAGAGAGAGAGAGAGAGAGAAGCTCAGGACAATCATCGGGAGAGAGAGAGAGAGAGAGAGAGAGAGAGAGAGAAGCTCAGGACAATCATCGGGAGAGAGAGAGAGAGAGAGAGAAGCTCAGGACAATCATCGGGAGAGAGAGAGAGAGAGAAGCTCAGGACAATCATCGAGAGAGAGAGAGAGAGAGAGAGAGAGAGAGAGAGAGAAGCTCAGGACAATCATCGGGAGAGAGAGAGAGAGAGAGAGAGAGGCTCAGGACAATCATCGGGAGAGAGAGAGAGACAGAGAGACAGAGAGAGAGAGAGACCTTCAGGATAAAGGCCTGTGTTCACACATGGCTCCAGTCAACTCCATCATTCCCAGAATGCACCTTGAAACCAATCGAGCGTTGGCTGATCAGAATGTCACAGTCACCATAAAATGACCAATTAATACAAAATGACCTACTAAATTAACTAAAACTAGGATTACAAAATAATACAAGGTATATAGACATTTTTTTAAACTAATACAAATGACAAAAACAAAATTACTCAAATTTTAACTAAAATAAAAATATATTTTGAAAATCAGATTTTTACCATATTACTTGTATTATTCAGTACCATGGTTTATGTATAGAACTATTAACTGCATTAAATTTATAAAAATGTATAAGAATATTAATTTATATAAATGTACATTTGTAATTTTATTATAGTAATTCATTGTTATGTTAAATTAAATTATATTGAATTTTTAATTATATTTATTACGTAATTTGTAATATATTAATTTGTAATAACCTTATTAATTTATTAAGTTATATATTACTTTTAATCGTATCAATATGAGTTGCATTCATTTATAATTGTAATTTTATTTATATTAATGTATTAAGTTATATTAATTTTAATAATTGATTGCGGTGCATTAATTTGTAATTGTAGTTTTAATTATATTAATTTGTTAAGTTAGATTAATTTATAATTGTATTATTAAATTTATTTATACTAATTTATCATTTTTATCTCTGCATGCATTTCCTGGAAATTGAACCAATTCAATTCACCTTCTTTTTTTTCCTTTTTTTATGAGGGATTGGGTGATTTGTTATTTGTGTGTGTGTGTGTGTTTATGCTCATGCATCTGTGTGTGAAACGGATGTAAACTGATCTGAGTGTGTAATGAGACTCTTCTCGTTAATCCTGCAGATCTTTGGATGCCGTTCACATCGAGACACCTTCACATCCGCAGTCGTAACTCACACCAAAACAATCAGTGTGTGTGTGCGACTGGACTGACCGAGACTGACCATCTTCATGCTTCAGTGAAGTTAAAGGGATAGTTCATTTTGAAATTAATTTTTGGTATGTTTTAGCTTACCTCAAGGGCATCCAAGATGTAGGTGTCTTTGTTTCCGCAGAAGTTTCAATGTTGATATTTTTAGGTCAAACCGTTCTTGTCTGTCAGTCATATAATGCAGGTCTATGGTCACCACCTCAAAGAGCAGCACAGAGAAGTCCAGATTAAACATGATTTAATGACTCGTAAATGTAAGTACACATTGATGGCCTAAGACACGAAACGAGCGGTTTGTGTGAGAAAACGAACAGTATTTATATCGTTTTTACCTCTTGTAAACACAGCCACGTCCAAGTGATCTGAGGGCGCCGGCGCTTCGGTCTGTGCAAGCGCCGGAAGTGATCTCTCACGCGTGTACGTCACTCATTGTTTACACAGAGATTTCGGACGTTTCACCTTTCACTGTGAAGATCTAAACATATTTAGATATACAGGAAATCGCAATGGAAGACGATTTCGGAAAGAAATTAGAAAAAAAGAGAGATTTTACGTCCGAAATCTCTGTGTAAACAATGAGTGACGTACACGCGTGAGAGATCACTTCCGGCGCTTGCACAGACCGAAGCGCCGGCGCCCTCAGATCACTTGGACGTGGCTGTGTTTACAAGAGGTAAAAACGATATAAATACTGTTCGTTTTCTCACACAAACCGCTCGTTTCGTGTCTTAGGCCATCAATGTGTACTTACATTTACGAGTCATTAAATCATGTTTAATCTGGACTTCTCTGTGCTGCTCTTTGAGGTGGTGACCATAGACCTGCATTATATGACTGACAGACAAGAACGGTTTGACCTAAAAATATCAAAATTGAAACTTCTGCGGAAACAAAGACACCTACATCTTGGATGCCCTTGAGGTAAGCTAAAACATACCAAAAGTTAATTTCAAAGTGAAATATCCCTTTAAAGTAACAACAGGTAGTTTATTGCTCTCGGGCTCCCCCTACAGTTGGGAAACAGTATTGTCCTCTACTACTGTCGTAAACTCTGTCATCCTACATGCACGTGCATTTGTTGACAACCATGATAGCCCTGATCACTGTAGGAGGAGGTCACATGCAGGTGTTCTCGCGTGTGTGAAATGTCTTCATCCCAGGTGCAGTGGCATATATTTCAGCATGTCATATGAATATAATTTCATATGTTTTATTTTTTTTATAACGACAAATGATCGCGTTTACAAGCCAGCATCATTATAGTAGCCTAGTCTATTGGTTACCGTTTTACTGAATCTATATGATACTTCAATGCAATGTTTGAGTGGTTGATAATAACCATATATCGTCAATATTATAATATCAAGCTACCATAAATGAATCTGCAAATTTTACAAATCGATTTGCATTATAGCTTGAGGCAAGACAAATAAACAAATATCACAGACATGTTAGGTATCCTAAAATATGATTTTATTAATAATCTTCCTCCTTTCTTTGTACATGTTGAGTAGACTACACTTTAGTAGTTGAGTAGATCACGAGTGGCTCAACAGGTAGAGATCTATAGATAAACTCATCTTTCAGGCATTTGACCGACCGGGTTGACAATTTAGCGTGAGAAACCGGGGGTGTGGCGTGTGAGCGTGTGAAACCAATCAAATGCGGGTGTCTCACGGCCAATGCGTGAGAGTTGGCAGCTCTGCAATGTTGATCCTCGTTCTGCCTTTAACGCGATCACTTTCTCTTTTTCTCTTTTTGCTTTGCTCCGATAAAACCTTTGCTTTCTTGTTTTTCTGTGCTGCTTCGGCCATGACTATAACATTTGGCTCGCAAGTCCGATTTTAAGGAAGTGGGGGTGGTGGTGGAAGTGACGTATATGCCGTAAAGCAGTCGAATTTTGTAGTTCTCTTTGTTCGCCGGTTACTACCCGAAACCCGAAGTTTAAAAGTACGATTAAAAACGCTACAGACCCCGTCAGGCTATGGCAGACGTGTCATTCAACCTATTGTAAGTCGATGTACCATCACAAGAGACTTGGAAATATATTATGAAGGCTGAAAAGTTACCTGTTGTTACTTTAAGTGAAGTTTTAGCCCTAACACTGTGTCAGCCAATCAATCAACCATGGACCAATCAGAATTCAGTATGCAAATACCACAATGATGTCATCGCGGTTGGATACATTTTGAAAAGTGAACATTCAACCAGTGTAAGCGAGTTCAAACTTTCACATTACATTTCTTAAAGTATAACATTACAACCACAAAAAATACCCTTTTGATTTACAGTGTGAGCTGAGTTAATTTCAGAAGTTTAATACTCAGAGGTTTAGAACAAATCTTTCTGATGATGAATGTTATGTCTGTGATTCTGTTCTTCTCTGTTCGCGCCTCGTTTATCACTATGATCACGTGTTTCTCCGCCGCTCGCGAGATGATGAATTGTGCGCGCGCGTGCACGAGGCCGTGTGCTGAACACGGATCCGAGATCTGATGTTTCCAAGACAAACTAGTGAGACAAACCTTCGGTTCTTGATCTATTCTAGTGGCTCTCGACCACGTCACAAAACTCTGTGAACACACAGTGCAAAACAAGCTCACCTGAATCCCTCTGCGTGCGTGTGTGCGTGTGTGTGTGTGTGGAGGAGAAATGCTGAGCCAGCGGCTCCGTCACTCCTCTGAACACATGATGGATGAGAGAGAGAGAGAGAGAGAGAGAGAGAGAGAGAGAGAGAGAGAGAGAGAGAGAGAGAGAGAGAGAGAGAGAGAGAGAGAGAGAGAGAGAGAGAGAGAGAGAGAGAGAATGCAAACACACACAGATCTGAGAGACAGTGATGGATGTTCGGTGATTCTGCCTGTTGTTTGACACCTTCAGATTGTCATCTTGGTGTTTAATGAACGAGTGTGTGCTGTGTTTATGTGCGTCTCACAGTCTTCACTTATACTGGGCCTCAGAACATCAATATTTCCTCAATACGAATGACTTTCTCACGGATGTTTTGCAGATGTTGACTGAAGTCTGAATTAACAATTCTGGACTAGAAGACTCTGTTAATTTTGACAAAAAGCTTGTGTGTATTTGCTCTGAAATAATGTCATTTAACATCTTTAAAGGGCTCATATTCTGTTTTTTTCCATGTTCATCTTTCTTTAGTGCAATGTTGCCGTTTGAGCATGAAAGGTTTCCAAACTTTTCTATATCAGTGTCAGTGTTTCTGAACTCCTGAAACGCCTCCATTGTAGTCTTGAGTTTCTTCCGGGAACACGTCACAATATTCCTCATTATAATAATTCATGCAGAATAAAGGGGCGGGGCCTGGTTGAGTTAGTTAGTAGTGTGTTAAACTGGCGTTTATGGGAAGGGGCGGGGCATTTCCCAAACACACTCGAAGCGCCCGACCAATCAGAGCACACTGCTCCAGCCGACCAATCAGAGCACAGTGTGCTTTTCAGAAGGAGGGGCTTCATAGAGACAGGAAGTAAACAGAGCGTTACTGACAGACTGGGAAGAGAGGAGCCGCAACAATGGAGAATATGAGGAGAATAATCAACATTCAAGCAGGAAAACCTGTAGAGCCTAAATATTTAAATAACTTTGATCGTTGCATCAAAGCTCATGATGGGATAAATACACAGAATTAAATGGCTTTTGATGCTAAAATATGTTCTCAGATCTGAAAGTAAATAATACTACACTGTTTATTTTCAGACAAGGTCAGTTTCATCATTGTTTGGATCTCATGTCTCCATGTGTGTTTGATGCATGATGTCCACTTGCTGTCTTCATAGTGCACTAAGAGTACAGTAACTGTGTTTGTTCTGCTGACCGCGGTGAAATTACGGCTGAGGAACAGCTGCTCGATTCGCCTGTAACTCCACATCACTGACGGCTCTCCTTACACGACCAATTAGACCTGATTTATGACCCTGCCGGACAATCGGCGCGTTCTCTGGGAGGACGGATACGTTTACGCTGCTGTTTTTAGCTCTTATGCAGGAATTGAACAGGTTGTGGCGGGGTCAGATCCCAGGGGGTGGCGTGTGACCCCTGACCTCTGACCTCACGGACGGGTTACAGTAGCACTATGAGCTTTTCTCTGTGGACTAAAGGTCATGTGGAGCTCGAGTCTGCCGGGATAATTGATGGGCTGAAATGAACTTTGGTGTGATTTTACAATGCGCTGTTCCACGAGGTTCTTCACATAGACAGCTGTCTTCAACATCCTTACATACTAAACTCATCATTTATTCCAATAGAGTTCATCATAAGTGTTATTTTCACTATTATTTATTCATATTTTGAATTAGCTTTTATTTTGATCTGTTGGGGGGATTTTTTTGTGTAGTTTTGCTCTGCTTAGGGTTTTAAAAAATATATTTTTATCTAGCTTTAATTTTAGTTTTAGTAATTTTAGTATTTTAACTTAATCTTATTTTATTTAGTTGCAAAGTCAACATTTCTGATGAAATGATAATAAGTTAGGTTTTATTATTGTATATATATATATATATATATATATATATATTAATCTAATATTTATATTTTGTTTTATCTGCTTTATTTAAATTTAGAAAATCTTTTTTAGTAGTTTCAGTTCGTCATTTTTGTATTTTTTGCTAAAGCAACATCTGATTTTTTTAAAACCATTTTTTTTACGTTGATATTTTCCATTAATAATTTATATTTTATTTATGCTTAATTTCAAATAAGGAAAACATTTTGTAAATAGTTTTTGTAATTTTTCGACTTATTTTTCGACATATTTAATTTCAGTTAGTTGTCAAGGCTTTATTTCAATTAAGTTTTTTTTATTAGTTTTAGTTGTTGTATGACTTAAACTTATTTTTCTTTCAGTTAGCAGCCAAGGTAACATTTATTTATTTATTTTTTTAAGTTTAGGTTTTTTTTTTATCTATAAAGATAATATTTTATTATTATTATTAAACGATTTATTTATTATTAAATTTGATAATTTATTTTAGTATTATTAAAAATAATATTTTATTCTATTTGTACTTTATTTCAATTAATTAGTTTTATAGGTTTAGTTAACAATAGCATAATGTTAAGCTAACATCTTAATACTCTTAAGGACAAAGTGATAGAACTTTCTATCACTTTGTCCACCATCTTAGATGTGTTTTTTTTTTCTTAAGTCTGTCGCAATGCATTCTGGGATGCCTCTCTGCAACCTTAAAATTCGGCCAAATGAAGGCATCTTAAACGTCGAAACATCCTACGATTTACAAGCACACATCAAATGTCGACCCGTGTGTGTGTGTATGTGTGTGTGTGTGTGTGTGTGTGTGAATGTCCCCGCAGCGTTAGGCTCGACTGAAGAGTTGCTTGTTATTTATTGGCTACTAAATTGCAGGTTAGTGTGTGTTGTGCTGGTTAATGAGTCGCTGTGTGTGTGTGTGTGTGTGTGTGTGTGTGTGTGTGTGTGTGTCTGGTGGCCTGTGGCTGTTTGTTAGTTCAGATGTCTTTAGGGAAATCCACACACTCCCTTTGGCTGCTGTTTTTCTCTTCTGCTCACAAAAATACAGTATCATGTAGAGTGTGTCTGTTCCCTATATGACCCAGTGTGTCTTTAAATGAATGGCTGAATGCTGACAAAACATCTGAGAACATGTAAATATAATAACTTGTGTGCAGGAAGCTCAATAATAACACTTATGAACGGTTATATATCTACACCAGATTGATTTCATGTGTTGTTGGATTGTGAAATATCATGCAATGTATTGCACAATACTTCCTTGTGCAGAGCACTTGACAGTATACTTGTGTAAATGGTCGGTGTATGAATGAGTGAATGAATGTGAGGCAATATGTAAAGCGCTTTGGTGGCCATTGGGTCTGTGAAAGCGCTATATAAATGCAGTCCATTTACCATTTATGTAGATTACATACAATACTCTTCAAAGTTTTGGGGTCGGAAAGAAATTAATACTTTTATTGAGCAAGGACGCATTACATTGATCAAAAGTGACAGTAAAGACATTTATAATGTTACAAAAGATTCTGTTTCAAATAAATACTTTTGAACTTTCTGTTTATTAAAGACTCATGGCAGAACAACTCATATTAGAGTGATTTCTGAAGGATCATGTGACACTGAAGACTGGAGTAATGATGCTGAAAATACAGCTTTGATCACAGGAATAAATTACACTTTACTATATATTCACATAGAAAACAGCTGTTTTGAATTGTAATAATATTTCACAATATTACTGATTTTACTGTATTTTTGATCAAATAAATGCAGCCTTGATGAGCAAAAGAGACTTTTTTTAAAAACAGTACAAAATCATAGCCAAAAACTTTTGAAACACACACTCTCTCTCTCTCTCTCTCTCTCTCTCTCTCTCTCTCTCTCTCTCTCTCACACTCACACACACACACACACACACACACACACACACACACACACATATATAATTAAAACTTCTCTCTCTCTCTCTCTCTCTCTCTCTCTCTCTCTCTCTCTCTCTCTCTCTCTCTCTCTCTCTCACACTCACACACACACACACACACACACACACACACATATATAATTAAAACTTAAGCTTCAGGTTAGTGACCTTTGCTCCGGTGTTCAGTTCATCTGGAGTTGAGTTGGTGTTTTCCAGGTCAGTTGTGCTTCTGTGTTTACATGACTGACAGGTGAGAGGTTGTAAATAAACGTCCAGTAATTTCCCGGTGTGTGTGATCCTCAGTTCCAGATCACCTGAGAGCGGGAGGAATGTCCCCTGTACCTGTTACTGGCGGTGTGTGTTTGCGGAGCTGTAATTTATGACGACGAGAGCCGATGATAATTGTAGCCCCTGTCTGTTGGTTTTGATGTATAGCGTTAATAATGTCGAGCGGAGGCGTTTGTCCTGCGTTTGACCTCATTCAGATTACAAGCAGGTTAACAGTTCCTACAGCCCAGAGATGGAGCTTTTAATCTGTTTACAAGCGTGTTTGTGTTTGTGTTTGAGATGTTAAAGCCGTCAGGAGGCTCATAACCCGATGTGTGTCGACAGGCCGATTTACATCCCTGAACTCAAGCTCATGAACACTCAACAAACCGCCTGTCAAATGAGTCTGGTTTGCTTTCTTGTAAAACACATCCTTTTTACGAAGTGTTTAGGAAATCATTTATTTATTTTTTTTACCAGAATTTGGCCGATTATTGTAAGCATTTCCAGGTCACACATTAGGTTTCGGCTCATGAAATGCCCTTCGCAACAGTAATGTGATCTGTTTTTGTTTCAGCATCTCATCTCAAGTTTCCATCCGAATAAAGCTGGTGAAAGTGTGTTTCCATCAAACGGCTTTAAAGCGGATAAAAACCTGTGCGTAATGACGTCACGTGCTGTTTTGTACGGAGCCCCCCTAGTCCCCCCTAGTCCCACTTTGTCAAAAAAATTATTATAACTATCTTGTGGCCTCAAGATAGTAACTCGTGGCCTCAAGATAGTATCTCGTGGCCTCAAGATAGTATCTCGTGTTAAAGGAATCAGGATTAATAGTCTATGTATTTAATTTATTTGGGACTTAAAATACTACCCAGTGTTATTTTCCATTTGATTACTTTATTCAGTTTCTGTATTTGAATAGTGTTAGACCCATTGAAAAACTTTTCTCTTTAATTATCTTTATTTGTATCTTTATTCCATTGTATTTATTTGTGCTACTTTTTTAAATTTAATTAAACAATTTAAATCAAGCGTCCTTGTGATGTGTAAATTCTTAACAACAATATTACCCCATTGTCAAAATGCAATGAGCGCAAACATTTAGGCAAGATAAATGTAATAATTTTGTTTGGAAAAAATGCCCCCCCCTTTCTCCCCCTAAAAAAAAAAAAATCCCCCCCATGAGAATCATCTAAGGGGGGATTTCCCCCCCATTTTCCAAAACGAAATTCAGGCCCTGCTTACTATCAAGATAGTAACTCGTGGCCTCAAGATAGTATCTCGTGGCCTCAAGATAGTAACTCGTGGCCTCAAGATAGTAACTCGTGGCCTCAAGATAGTAACTCGTGATAGTAACTCGTGGCCTCAAGATAGTAACTTCGTGGCCTCAAGATAGTAACTCGTGGCCTCAAGATAGTAACTCGTGGCCTCAAGATAGTAACTCGTGGCCTCAAGATAGTATGTCGTGGCCTCAAGATAGTAACTCGTGGCCTCAAGATAGTAACTCGTGGCAATAATAACTTACTATCAAGATAGTAACTCGTGGCCTCAAGATAGTAACTCGTGGCCTCAAGATAGTAACTCGTGGCCTCAAGATAGTAACTCGTGGCCTCAAGATAGTAACTCGTGGCCTCAAGATAGTATGTCGTGGCCTCAAGATAGTAACTCGTGGCCTCAAGATAGTAACTCGTGGCCTCAAGATAGTATCTCGTGGCCTCAAGATAGTATCTCGTGGCCTCAAGATAGCAACTCGTGGCCTCAAGATAGTAACTCGTGGCCTCAAGATAGTATGTCGTGGCCTCAAGATAGTAACTCGTGGCCACAAGATAGTATCTCGTGGCCTCAAGATAGTATCTCGTGGCCTCAAGATAGCATCTCGTGGCCTCAAGATAGCAACTCGTGGCCTCAAGATAGTAACTCGTGGCCTCAAGATAGTATGTCGTGGCCTCAAGATAGTAACTCGTGGCCTCAAGATAGTATCTCGTGGCCTCAAGATAGTAACTCGTGGCCTCAAGATAGTATCTCGTGGCCTCAAGATAGTATCTCGTGGCCTCAAGATAGCAACTCGTGGCCTCAAGATAGTATCTCGTGGCCTCAAGATAGTAACTCGTGGCCTCAAGATAGCAACTCGTGGCCTCAAGATAGCAACTCGTGGCCTCAAGATAGCAACTCGTGGCCTCAAGATAGCAACTCGTGGCCGTGGCCTCAAGATAGCAACTCGTGGCCTCAAGATAGCAACTCGTGGCCTCAAGATAGTAACTCGTGGCCTCAAGATAGTAACTCGTGGCCTCAAGATAGTATCTTATAGTAATAAGATAATAATTTTAATAATTTTTAATAATAACTTATAATAATTTTTTTTGACAAAGTGGAACAAGGGGGGCTCCGTAGTTTTGCGATCAAATTGGTATATCGAATTGATTTGAGACATGTTAAGGTGTTTCCATTCATTTTCTCACCGAATTGCACAACATTCAAGCAAACATTTGCAAACAAAGTTTTACTAGGCAAAATGGATCGCACCATAATAACGTTTCCATCCGCGTTTATCGCATAAGCCGTATATCGATCAAGATAAATGAGACCGAACGTATTTCATTTGAGTCGATATTCATGAAATTCAATCGAATTTTACTGTTTCCATAAGGCATTTTTCATTCGATATCACTTAATGCGGATAAAAAAAAAACGTGTGGATGGAAACATAGTGACGCTACTTTTATAAGTCTATCCTTATTTGATATAATTGCTGTAACTTTTAAGGTCGCATTAAATGGCATTACATCCCACAACAATAGCCTGAAACAACTCATATAGTTTGTGAAAATAAAAGTCCTTTCAGAGGCCGAATTATTACATTTTGAGGAAATGTTCAGGACAAGCCTGTTTTTTTTTTTTTTTTTATTATTATTTATTTATTATTTTTATTTTTTATTTTTATTGAAATAATGCACACACAAAAATCAATCACACAACAGAATGTATATTAAAATAAAAAATATTTTTTATATTTATTTTGATTTTGTACACTAAAGAATTTTTCATGTATGACAAAATGTGAATAGTCACAATGTTAAGGCATTTTTTTTTTGTAAAAGTAATATATTTTATCCACTAAAAAGTTTGAAACCTAATAGAAGTAAATAGTCATGATAAGACATTAATTTAGTTTTATTTTAAAGACTGTACTCGAAGGAATATGTCAGAGTGTGTATTAAAGTTGCCAGTTTTGGGAGTTTTGAAGTGTTTTTCTTATTTCGGTCGGATGCTTCCGATCTAATTTGGTTTTGGTGTGATTTGTCCTGCTTGTGGAGGGTCTTCAGGCCACCTGTGTGCCGGGATGTTGCTGGAAATCCCCCTCAGGGGAACTTTATATAGTGTGTGTGTGTGTGTATTAAACAGAAACTGTGCCACTTGACTTGAATCTTTGAAGCTGTTTGTCTTATCAGCAACTATTTAAGTGTCTCAAAAGCACACGGATTATGTTTAGACCAGAAAGAAACCACCTATCAGTCACACAGCAACAAACACTCACAACATCCTGCATTATTATATGGTTTTACAGATGCAGTCAGTGCATGTATTCACCAAACACTAATCAAGGATCAGATAAGCCGATTTACTGAGGAAATGGATTATACACAGATCGGACACACACACACACATACACACTGAATTAATTACAGACTGAAGTGTGAGTCTGCTGATCTCAGCTCAGCTTCTGATGCCTTTATTTGGTGTGTAAACACTAAGCTGCTAATACTATTAGGCGAGGATGAGATTTCCCGTCAGAGAGAAAGTGTGTTTACACTCGTAATTGAGCTCAGCTAAACCTCTCAGTTACTCTCGGGCACTTCTGAACGCTTCATCTTCAGTTCTTCTGATTGGCTGTGATTGTGTTGCATCACAACGGTTTAAACACACAGTGGAAGAGAAGCAAGATGGCAAACTAACTGTTTATTTATTTATTTGCTTACTTAGGGTGTATTCACACCTGCCTTGTTTGGTTCGATTGAATCGAACTCTAGTTCGTTTCCCCCCTTGGTGCGGACCTTTCGGGCAGGTGTGAATACAGCAATCGAACTCGGGTGCGGACCAAACAACCGAACCGAGACCCAGCTGAAGAGGTGGTCTCGGTACGCTTCCAAACGAACTCTGGTACGGTTCGTTTACGGTGTGAACATGAACCGACCCAATTGCAAGAAAGCACTGCGCCTTTGAGTTAACAGGCTTCCGTAGTCTGAGATTTTGGCATAATGGTTTGTGTTATTGTTGTTCAATACGCGCTGTCTGGCCACACGATACTGTTGCGCGTCTTTCTGCGCGTCGTGTGTGTGTATCATTGGAATGGAATGATGAATGAGTGTGTGCATCAGGACAGAGCGTTCTCTTTAGTCTACACTCTAAAAAATGCTGGGTTGTTTCAACCCAAATTTGGGTCAAATATGGACAAACCCAAATGTTGGGTTAAAAATGTAATTAAAAAATGTACAGTTGAAAGTGAAAGTTGAAGTTGGGTTAAAATTTTAAATTACGTTTTAACCCAACATTTGAGTTTGTCCATATTTGACCCAAATTTGGTTTAAAACAACCCAGCGTTGTTTAGAGTGTAATCGCGCATAGATGCAAAAAAAAAAGCTTTTGCAGTTCATATAATGTAACGATAGTTACAATACAAGGATGACGCTGCATTAAACTGGACAAACTTAAATCGCAAGCGTTAACATTAGTGTTAGCAGTAGCCTATATACAATAAGAATCTCATTATTTGAATGTGTGAACATAGCCCCTCTCTATGAATGAAAACTTTATACCTTATCCGTCTTCTGCGCAGTTTCTTCATATTGCGCTTGTACAGAATAACACAAAATTAGTAAAATAACAAATATTGCAGTATGAAATATCTCCATGCTGAGCCTTTTTTGCACTTCCTGATTTCCCTACTTGAGAATCCTTGTCCAATGAATGGACGACCTTAGCACACGTGTGGTTTTGTTGACAAATTTTGGTTCACTTGCAAAAAGAGCAGTGTGAAAGCGAACCGTACCAAAAAAAGTAATTATTTGGTCCGGACCAAAGCAAGTGAACTATCAGACTTTCCTGGTGTGAATAATTATTTTTTCTCAGCATTTCTATTTTTTAAGACCCATTGAGACCCATTTCTTTTACCGTCTATGATTGAGGCTAGCACACTGTGCTCTGATTGGTCGGCTGGAGCAGTGTGTTGTGATTGGTCAAGTGCTTCGAGTGTGTTTGGGAAATCTCCCCGCCCCTTACCATAACCACCAGTTTCAACCAAACGGCAACCTCCTGATCTCTCTGTTGAATCCAACACAGAAGTGAATTAAACTGCAGTTCATCGACTGGCCACTAGAGACAGGCTGCAAAGGAGAGTCAATCCCATAAACCCCCATGTTAAATCACCCAACTTTACAGCAGAGAAAAAACATGTTTACAGCCTGGTACAAACAGCGGTTTTGGTCTATATAGCTAATTTTGCCCTTCATGACGACTGTGAGGGGGGTGAATTGTTTTATAACTCATCCGTTTAAATTATATTAAGCATTAAAGTTCTGCATAATTAAGAGCGTAGCTACTTGAGTGTGTGATGGATTTTTTTATGAATAAAATAGTAAACTGTATATCAAACTAATCATAACTCCAACATCTAACCTCACTTCTCCTTTAGGCCTAACATTCAACCACTTGAACAAAATGTACTCGAAGTTTGTGTCGAAACCAGTGGAAACTTCTGAGAAGCTGGAAAGACAATATAAAAAATATACAGTCAAGAATAGTCTCATGACATATTGAGTAATCAACTGAACACTTTTCTATTTTTCTAATGATTTTAAGATCTAAGTTTGCTCCTACCAAGTAACAGAAGGGTTTGCATATGAAGAACCAATCAAATTGTAGGGAAATTATGTAAAGTTTCATATAAACACTGTTGTATTCCTTTTGCTGGTGGGATTCTCTCTGAAATTTGTCTGAGATCCTCCGGTCGCGATTAAAGCATATTCGAAGGCTATAAGTTATTAATGCTAGTTAGTTAGTGGAACACTAAAGACCTTAATCCCGAGTGATGGTGTCGATAGGGAACGAGACGTCGTTCGACTCTTTGTGAGACTCTTAGATTGCGGTCAGGTAACTATAATTCTTAGGCATTTTATTTATGAGGTAAGAATAGCTACGCTTAGGCGTCAACCCGCGCGTTCAGACGTGAACTCAACTGAGTATAATATTTTCAGGTGTCAAGGACACTCGGTTCAACCTAAGTCAGGTGTGTAGGGGGCAGTGTTGTAGTCGAGTCAACAACTGTCGAGTCCGAGTCGAGTCTCGAGTCCCAGTGTTCGAGTCCGAGTCACCAAAGAAGAGTCCGAGTCGAGTCACCATTACCCGAGTTCAAGGCCGAGTCTCGAGTCCCAGTGTTCGAGTCCAAGTCCGAGTCCGATTCGAAATTATGTACACTTAAGCCAAATCAAGCAACATTTTTATCATATTTATGTTTAAATACATTTTTGGATGATCAGTCAACTGGAATGGATAAAGAAAACAAAAAAGAAACCCTAATTGGACAGAGGAGGAGAAATGCGTTCTTCTTGACGAATATGGTAAAAGAAAAACAATTTTAAAATTTTGAAAAGCAAACTAAATCCCAATGTAACTGCGGCAAAAAAACTGAAAATGCAGTGCTATAAGCAGTTGTATCTCCGCAGGAAAAGAGTGGTTGCGATGTGTGACATAGTCGAGGTCGCCGTCTAGTTTGTTAGCTAAAATAAACATAATTGTGTTATAAGCGGGATTAAGCGCTGAGCGCGTCCGACTTTGGGTCAGCGCTCCTTAGTGGTCAGCTCAGCTGCTGCAAAGCGTGCCCAAATCGAAATTGCTGATTAGATGTAGAGGAACTTATCTAGTAGGGGTGTGCAAAAAAATCGATTCACATTTGAATCGCGATTCAATCTTTACCGATTCAGAATCGATTCATAGAATTCCAAAAATCGATTCTTTTTTTCTTTCTTTTTTATGACGTGCACGGGCGGAGTGGCAATCGGGTGAGTCGGGACTTTTACCGGTGGTCCGGTAGTGTTTCGAGGCTGCGAGGGCCGGTCTGATAAATAGTTACATTGCAAGTTCTTGCCGCCCGCTGGTCAAACTGTGCAGCCTCTCTGCTCAACCCGTGAATAAATGCATCGATCCGCTGATTATGTTTGAGTTCTTAATGGTCTGTAGGGGTGTACTCACACTAGGCACGGTTGCCATGAACCGGGCCCGAGTACGATTGTCCCCCATCCCCACTCCCCCTCTGGCCTGCACTCACATAGGGTTTCAGCATTCGTGCCGGAGCACGCTTACGTCATTATGGTGCGTGCGACGGTTTCGGGATAAACAAGAAGAGCGGCGCTCTCTGAACACAATGGAGTCCATCGCTCTGTTTTCTTTGTGGATAATTTTGTGTCGTTTGGTCCATGGTGGTCCACAGCCTGTTGTTAAACAGATGCGTCGCCTTAGTGGCGCGAAAATTTTCACGTAATCGTGCTGCTCGTATGAGGAGGTTTGCAAGGTACCAGCTGAAGTGCAGCAAGGACTTTGCAGCTTTGATTACGGACTGTGTTGGTTTTGGAGCGTCGCAAAACCATGACGCCACGCGTCCTGTTCCGTGCTCCAGCACGGTTAGCGCTCACACTGCATGCGAACCGCGCCCGAGTCCAACCGAACCGTGCTCTGGCCCACCTCTTCCAAGCGGGCCAGGGCCGGCTAATCGAGCCGCGCCCGGGCACGGTTCGCAGCACTCACACTAGTCAAACGAACCGCGCTTTGGTGGTCAAACGCACTCGGGCACGGTTCAAACTGGCTAGTGTGAGTACACCCTAGATCTTTTGCCAAGCGTGTCAGAGGTTACGGGTTCTAAACCGCACTCGTATAGTTTTTTCTCTCTCTCATCAAAACCGAATATGTTCATCACGTTTGAGTGCATTTTATTTTTGAGATTTTACCGGAGTGTCCACAACGGTGATATGAAGCGCGCGTCCGAGTGAAGACTGCGCGAGCCACAGAGAACACTGTATCCATGACACTGATAGCAGCAGCAACGAGCGCTGTCAGCTCTCAGCTTGATTTCAAAAACAACAGATCTCTTACTTAATAGCGAACTAAATGAATGCTCTGCTAGTTAACTGGAGATACCCGCAAATTACGCCTATGAACGACTTCACTGGATCTAAACAAATCAATCTAACCAGGCATAGATGTTACCAGTAGCGGTGGCTTTTTAAAATCTATTTAAAATAATTTCGCAAGGGTTCTAACATTAGTATATTTTTAGGAAGTTCAATGTGCCCATTCGAGTTCACATTTCAACAGTCAGCCTGGTAGCTGAAGTAGTCCTTAAACCACATTTAGCATGATTGTTTGTTTGATCTGACTACAGCACTTTAAAGCTAAATGTAAAAGCTTTTTATTTAAGTTTTATTTTAAACTTGAATTAAATGTATTTGAAAGCTGGCCAAAGCTTGGCACTTTGCACTTTTTAGTTGCAAAAGTTTTTATTTTTGTATGAAGACATAAAGTAATATCAAACTACATTTAAATTTTTTTTTTTTTTTTTTAATTGTCTACTGCAATCAATCACATAGGAAAAAGGAAACTACATTTATATACCGCGAATCGTTTTTTGAATCGAGAATCGTTTTTGAATCGAAAATCGATTTTGAATCGAATCTTGAGACAAAAAATCGGAATCGAATCATCATTTTCTCAATCGTGCACCCCTATTATCTAGTGTTAAATGAGTGTTGCGTTATCTCTCTCACGAGAATGCAGCGTAAAGTGAGTGGCGTCAGTGAGTGTGTTGTCAAGCAAGGAGAGCGAGCGGTAGCAGTGTCTGTGAGGGAAAAAATAGATCACGGCCGGTCTTGGACTCTGAAACAGGAAAAGTGTAACATCTTATATCAAATTTTTATAACCTATTTAGTCAGAAACAACGTCATTCATTTGATGAATGCTCAAGTCCGATTTTATATATTCTCGAGTCCGAGTCCAAGTACTAGTCATCAGTCCGCGAGTCCAAGTCGAGTCACGAGTCCAGAGAATAAGGACTTGAGTACTCCATCACTGGTAGGGGGAAATCGACCACAAGTGACAGGTGGATTGCCGCTGATGTCACTACTAGCCGTTTGTCTGCTGTCTGTTAGCGTCACGTCACCTCAGCTAATCCGCCTCGCTGCACATTTTCGGTTATCTGGGAGTGACGCGCTGCCAAGATGGCGACCAGGCTCCGCCCACTTTAGGCTTCAAAAATGCTCTTCAGAAACACTACAGGTGACGTCACGGACACTACATCCATATTTGTTTTTACAATCTATGGTTTCAACCAGGGGCGTAGAATTTAGTAGGGACGCTTGGGACGTGTCCCTACCAATATCCAGTGATACTGATATATCCCTAGCAATATTTTCGATCAAAACTTTAAATATATTAAATATTGATGTCCCCGTCCCCACCAATTTCAAAATCAAACCTACGCCACTGGTTTCAACGCACTACTAACTAACTCAACCAGGCCCCGCCCCTTTATTCTGCGTATGAATTATTATAATGAGGAATATTGTGTTCCCGGAAGAAACTCAAGACTACAATGGAGGCGTTTCAGGAGTTCAGAAACACTGACACTGATATAGAGAAGAACTCCTGAAACCTTTTTCATGCTCAAACGATGAGCACAGATAAAAGCAGAATATGTGCTCTTTAAGCATCGATAAGTCTATTTATGTTGTTGTCTTATTCACATATTCACTTGCGTTGTTACATGTGATTTAAGTAAAGAGTGCAGGACAAGAGAGGATCCATTGGTGAGCGCTTTTATTCTGTAAATACACACACAGTGAGAGAGCAAGAACATAAATCTACTGACACTATCTCCGTATCATTTCCTAGTGTCGACCTTGGCGAATGTGCGGGCGGCAGTCGAGAGAATAGGACAATTGTGTGTGTGTGTGTGTGTGTGTGTGTGTGTGTGTGTGTGTGGAGCTCAGTGATGTATGACCAGTCAAGTGGAGTCGATTATAGATTCAAACGTGTGTGTGTGTGTGTGTGCGCGTGCTGTTCTCTATTTTATTTTTGGTACACAGTTGCTCTATGGAGGAAAATTAATGTTAATGAAAATTTATGACAATAGTTAAGAGTTCAGGACGTGTGTCCGCTTGTGTTAATGTATGATCATTTTATAAAATGATTTTATTTCATCAGAATTGTTTTTGAATTATAAAAGTATTATAATTAAACTGTTATTTATTTAATTTTAGCAGATTTGAGTTTTTTAATTATTCAATTATTTAATTATTTTATTTTGTATTTTATTTTCTCAGGACGTGTAGTATTGGTTCTCAGAGCTCTAACTGAGAGGATGTTTGTCCTAGTTAACGCATGTTCATTTATTATAATTTTTTATTTTATTTCAGCAAATTTGTTTTTGTTTTAGTATAGTATAATTTTACTTATAATTTAGTACTATTGCTTTTTTTAAGGCAAATTTGTGTTTTTGAGTCATTTAATTACTATAATTTATTTTATTTTGTGCAGATTTGGGTTTTGAGATCTCGTCTCGTCTCGTCTCTTTAGTAGTGCGTTGAAAGTAGTGCGTTGAAACCATAGACTGTAAAAAAAAATATGGATGTAGTGTCCGTGATGTCACCTGTAGTGTTTCTGAAGAGCATTTTTGAAGCCCAAAGTGGGCGGAGCCGGCCGTCGCCATCTTGGCAGCGCGTCACTCCCAGATAACCGAAAATATGCAGTGAGGCGGATTAGCTGAGGAGACGTGACGCTAACAGACAGCAGACATACGGCTCGTATCGTCTCTTCTCGTATCGTATCGTATCGTCTCGTCTCCTCTCGTCTCGTCTCGTCTCGTACCGTACCGTATCGTATCGTACCGTACCGTACCCTCTCCTCTCCTTTCCTCTCCTCTCCTCTCCTCTCCTCTCCTCTCCTCTCCTCTCCTCTCCTCTCCTCTCCTCTCGTCTCGTACCGTACCCTCTCCTCTCCTCTCCTCTCGTCTCGTCTCTTCTCGTCTCGTCTCTTCTCTTCTCTTCTCTTCTCTTCTCGTATCGTACCGCACCGCACCGCACCGTACCCTCTCCTCTCGTCTCATCTCGTCTCGTCTCTTCTCTTCTCGTATCGTACCGCACCGCACCGTACCCTCTCCTCTCCTCTCCTCTCCTCTCGTCTCGTCTCGTCTCGTCTCGTCTCGTCTCTTCTCTTCTCTTCTCTTCTCTTCTCTTCTCTTCTCTTCTCTTCTCTTCTCTTCTCTTCTCTTCTCTTCTCTTCTCTTCTCTTCTCTTCTCGTCTCGTATCGTATCCTATCGTACCGTACCCTCTCCTCTCCTCTCCTCTCGTATCGTACCGTACCCTCTCCTCTCCTCTCCTCTCGTCTCGTCTTGTCTCTTCTCTTCTCTTCTCTTCTCTTCTCTTCTCGTCTCTTCTCTTCTCGTCTCGTCTCGTCTCGTATCGTACCGTACCGTCTCCTCTCGTATCGTACCGTACCGTACCCTCTCCTCTCCTCTCCTCTCCTCTCCTCTCGTCTCTTCTCTTCTCTTCTCTTCTCTTCTCGTCTCTTCTCGTCTCGTCTCGTCTCGTCTCGTCTCGTCTCGTATCTTCTCTTCTCTTCTCTTCTCTTCTCTTCTCTTCTCTTCTCTTCTCTTCTCGTCTCGTCTCGTCTCGTCTCGTATCGTACCGTACCCTCTCCTCTCCTCTCGTCTCGTCTCTTCTCTTCTCTTCTCGTCTCGTATCGTACCGTACCGTACCGTACCCTCTCCTCTCCTCTCCTCTCGTCTCGTCTCGTACCGTACCGTCTCCTCTCCTCTCCTCTCGTCTCGTCTCTTCTCTTCTCGTCTCGTCTCGTCTGGTATCGTACCGTACCGTACCCTCTCCTCTCGTCTCGTCTCGTATCGTACCGTACCGTACCCTCTCCTCTCCTCTCCTCTCCTCTCCTCTCGTCTCGTCTCGTATCGTACCGTACCGTACCGTACCGTACCTTCTCGTCTCGTCTCGTCTCGTACCGTACCGTCTCCTCTCCTCTCGTCTCGTCTCTTCTCGTCTCGTCTCGTCTGGTATCGTACCGTACCGTACCCTCTCCTCTCGTCACGTCTCGTATCGTACCGTACCGTACCCTCTCCTCTCCTCTCCTCTCCTCTCGTCTCGTCTCGTATTGTACCGTACCGTACCGTACCCTCTCCTCTCGTCTCCTCTCGTCTCGTCTCATCTCGTCTCTTCTCTTCTCTTCTCGTCTCGTCTCGTCTCTTCTCGTATCGTATCGTACCGTACCGTACCCTCTCCTCTCGTCTCGTCTCGTCTCGTCTCGTCTCGTACCGTACCGTCTCCTCTCCTCTCGTCTCGTCTCGTCTGGTATCGAACCGTACCGTACCCTCTCCTCTCGTCTCGTATCGTATCGTACCGTACCGTCTCCTCTCCTCTCCTCTCCTCTCCTCTCCTCTCGTCTCGTCTCGCCTCTTCTCGTCTCGTATCGTCTCCTCTCCTCTCGTCTCGTCTCGTACCGTACCGTACCGTACCGTACCGTCTCCTCTCGTCTCGTCTCTTCTCTTCTCGTCTCGTATCGTATCGTATCGTATCGTATCGTCTCCTCTCCTCTCCTCTCGTCTCGTCTCGTCTCGTCTCCTCTCGTCTCTTCTCTTCTCTTCTCTTCTCTTCTCGTCTCGTCTCGTCTCGTATCGTATCGTATCGTATCGTATCGTCTCCTCTCCTCTCCTCTCCTCTCGTCTCGTCTCGTCTCGTCTCGTCTCGTACCGTACCGTCTCCTCTCGTCTCGTCTCGTCTCGTCTCGTCTCTTCTCTTCTCTTCTCTTCTCTTCTCTTCTCTTCTCTTCTCTTCTCGTATTGTCTCCTCTCCTCTCCTCTCGTCTCGTACCGTACCGTACTGTCTCCTCTCGTCTCGTCTTGTCTCTTCTCGTCTCGTATCGTATCGTATCGTCTCCTCTCCTCTCCTCTCCTCTCGTCTCGTACCGTCTCGTATCGTATCGTATCGTCTCCTCTCCTCTCCTCTCCTCTCGTCTCTTCTCTTCTCTTCTCGTCTCTTCTCGCGTGTCGCTGGTTTCAGTTCTCAGAGCTCTATATCTGCGAGTCCAGTGTGTGTGTGTCGTCTTCTTTCTGCTGCTGTAAGATTATAACATCTCGAACGGCTCTAAACACTGGGACACTTTGATGATGTGGGTCATGAGATCACTTCAGACGTTTGCCAGACTGCATTTATATAGATGAGGTCGCATAAACAGGTGGACGTGTATGTTTAATTTATATCAGCCTGACAGGAAGCACACGGGACAATTACTCCTGATAGTAACACACACATGCACAGCTCCAGGACACGGGTCATTTATCCTACTAAACATTCATACACTCTCTCTCTCTCTCTCTCTCTCTCTCTCTCTCTCTGTGTGTGTGTGTGTTTTATGGTGGAAATTTCCCCTGTATGATTCAGGTTAGAGGATACAGTCTCTGCTGCCCCGATAAGAATTTAAATCCTGTTTTGCTTCATATCAACTCGCTAAACCAAATGGGAACTTGCATTGATTTATTACTGCAGTGTTTTTCAACCTTGACTCGTAAAGTGTTTGTCGCAGCCCATCCCATCCCATTTTTTTTAGGTTAACAGGAAGTAGTGTCCATATAAACATGGGATGTAAACCTTATGCGACACTTCAAAGAGTCAGTGGCTCACAACTGGCGGGTCGTGACCCAAAAATGGTTTCCCAAAACAATGATAAAATGCAACGAACTGTATAACCATGTAATGCATAGTAATTATGTGGTTTGTCTCTAAGCATCTATTTGCTTGTAATCCTAAAAAAATGTACATTACTTAGAATTATTGAATTTAATTTAATATGTTATTTCAGCGGATTTGTTTTTTAATTATTAAATTATTATAATTTTTTTTTAGATTTGAGCAGTTTGAGTTATTTAATTATATATATATATATATATATTAGCAGATTTGTGTTTTTTATTTTATTGAATTATTTTAATTTATTATTATAATTTATTTCATTTAAACAGATTTGTGGTTTTGAGTTATAAATTAATTTATTATAATTATCATTTATTTTATTTTAGCAGATTTGTTTTTGAATTATTACATTGTTATCATTATTTTTTATTTCATTTCAGCAGATTTGTGGTTTTAAATTATTATAATTAATATTGTAATAATTGTTTTAAATTATTAATATTATTTTATTTTTATAAGTATATATACTTTTTTTTTGATTTGTGCATTTAAAATTTGCAGTCTTTCTCTTCCAGGAAATGGAAAAATATGAATGACTCATGCTGCACTGCCCATATTTTTAACCAATCAAACGCTCTCCAGAGCGATAATGTCCCTCAAATGTTTCAAAATCTGATTCTTCAGACATTTTTGTACAATAAACAGTATTGGTGCTTTGTTGTGCTGCCAGATTTTGTCCAAGGTAAAATCTGTGTCCTGTGTCCCAACACCGCACTGGCTCTCTACACTAAACTATAAATCTGTCACTGGACATGGACCTTGCTTTATTAATAATGTGAAATGAACCCCCGTGTGCCAGGCTCATGTGCTCATACATGGAAACTATCTGATCTGTGTGATGGCAACAGGAAGTGTCTCATCCTGACGAATGGTGTGTGTGTGTGTGTGTGTGTGTGTGTGTGTGTGAGCGTCGTTGATAAGAGTGAAGGAGAACAGTGAGAGCGAGCGCAGCTGTTCATGTAGGACAGTGATGTAGTGTCTCAGCCGACAGCTCTGGGACTCATCCGTAAAAGTGTTTTATGAGATGCAAATGCTTTCCAGAGTCTTATTAAAAGCTGAAGTGGAGGTCACGGGCCTTCAGGCTTTTTCTCAATAACTCATCCATCCAAACGCCTTTGGTTCCTCCAGTGCCCATGTTTGGTGTAGCGTGTGTTTTTAAACCCGTCACGTTGTTTTGTGCACGACATGAATTCAACAGCGCTTGTCATGCCCTGTGCGATGACAAACAACATAATATTTGTGCTTTCGTGTTCAAGAATCGTCATGAAACTCATTTCGGTTCCTGTAATTTTCTAAAAGTGGAAGCGGATCTCCATTCCCAGCCCTTCTCGGGAAAAATAATCAGTTGAGTCAGTGAACAGATAAGAGGGAAGTTTATTGCAGGTCATAAACTGTGAGTCTGTTGTGAATATCCTCTTTGAAGCTTATCATTTGAGATGTCATGTTTGCATAAGCCGCAGTAACTCATGGGTTCAGGACTGCAGGCTTCGACTGTGTTTATTCAGAGTTCAGATCCGTCCAGGTGTGCAGAAGGCTTTTATTTGAGGTGGGGATAAAACATCACTAAATATCCGGCGATATCAACACCTGTACATGTAATTCAGTCGTTATGCTTTCATGAAGAATACCAGTGAACTATACAGAAAGTGAGCAGAGGTTATTTACATCATGGATGTATATACATATCAAGATCATGGAAAAAAAGATCACATAAAACAAATCTTGCATCTAATTCACATGAAACATGAGAACGTGTCTTGCATCTAATACACACTCACACACCTGTTGTGCAAATCCACTAATGAGATTCAGTGATGTTTATGCAACCGTTTGACCTAAAGCAAGAGTAACACCCTTAAAGGGACAGTTCACCCAAAAATGAAACTTTAGTCATCGTTTACTCACCCTCATGTTGTTCCAGACCTGTGTGAGTTTCTTTCTTCTGCTGAACACAAAAGAAGATATTTTGAAGAATGTCGCTAATGAAACAGTTGATTTTTGGGTGAACTATCCCTTTAAAGCTGCCGTCGTTAATTTTTTTTTGATCATATTCAGTGAAATTGACACTATAATCCGACAGAACAACATAAATAAAGTGGTTTTAGAAAAAAAACCCGAGCTTCTAACTCCACCTGGAGCGTGTTATTTGCTTTGCAAAAATCCACAGCTCCCGGATAATCGGGTCCAATCAGCGCCGGGGGGGGGGGGGGGGGGGGGGGTGGGGGTTGGGGTGTGAGATCTGACTGTCAATCACAGATCGGCCACACGCCACCCCTCGCGCACGTTACAATCACATGCACACGCCTGAAGTTCACGCAGTAACGAAGAGTGATGGCGGATGTATCTCGCTTTCAAAACACTAACAAATCAGGTAAGCTCATTTTGAGTATAAATGACGTTAGCAATTGCAATCTATCGGTAGATTAGCCAGGACAGCATACCCCCAAATACTCCATGGTGTTGATGGATGCTGATGAGACGGGCGCGTTCACAGATAACCTGGTGCACACGCACTGACGAGCACGAACTCGGTGGGAGGGTATCCAATCCGTTCCGTTGATAGTGGGGGAGGGCCATGAGAGTTGTAAACATTCAAAATTTTGCCTAAGTCCACTCAATCTGCCAGACTTGCCGACTTCAGCTTTAAATCTGTGCCAAACTGACGAGCTTCGGTCTATTGAAGTGACTTCACGAATCGATTCAATTCCGATTTACAAGCTCCTAATACAATATGATTCAATTCGATATTGATTCATTTGGATAGCCTATCAGGAACGGTACATGTGCATGTCAACAATCTCTCGACTAAACTATATCAGCTGTTACATTGTTATAATATTAAAGGTTAAAATTAACAACATGAGTCCAAATTCAATTGCTATTTATTTTTTAGAATCAACACTCAAACAAAAACACTTGCATGCAAACATTTAAAATGCACTTCATTTTTTGTTATTTTTACCCCCGTTTATTATTGAAATATAAACATTTAAATGGTGGCTGTCAAAAAGAACTTATATTTATTCAAACATAGGCTACATTAAATAATTAAGGCTTCATCTCTAACAACGTAAGTAAAACTATAATAAATAGGCCTATCTAATAAATAGTCGCAACACTGATTGATCGATTACAGGAGACACAATACATTTCAGTAAATTGGTCATTATTCATTGTTTATTTGGTGCTGTAACTAGCAGAGATGAAATTAGATTTTATTGTTTGAATTTCATAATAAAAGAATTTGAAAGTTGATACTTTGTTTCATATCAAAAGTAACAAGCTATTATTGGATGGGAGGCTACAAATAATGTTTAGTGAAATTTTGTTCAACAGAAAACACACGATTTAAGACTTGATATAATTTCATCTAAATAAAGATTATTAAGCATGTAGATCAAGCATGTTCTTCTAATAAGCGTGACTAGGCCTCGTTTACACTGCAGGTCTTGATGCCCAATTCTGATTTGTTGCCTATATCCGATTTTTTGGACCGTCCGTTTACACGTTCTTTAAATTGTGACCCATATATCCGAGTCATGCGTTTACACTTGACTGAAACATCGCGCATGTTTAAAGGGGTCTTCCTGCTCAGATGGACGAACGCGCAGCGAGATCTCAGGACAGGTGGGAACATACAACACGATCTCAGGAAAGTGAATATAGCACAAATTTTATTTCTCTTTCCATTTATAGGCTACGCCAAAAATAGTTTTTGCTTGCATATGATACGCACTGTAAACGTGCGTATTGAACGCCATAAAGTGCGTATCATGCACGGAAAAACTATTTTTGGCGTAAATGGCACGTGAAAAAAAAAAAGGTGCAATATACGCACTTTCATGAGATCGTGGCGGGCTTTAACGAGGAGCAGTGGGTCCGACATTTTAGCATGAGCAAGCCAATCTTTGATATGTTGTGTCAACGTGTGTCCACATTCCTCTCCTATGACGACACAATGTTTCGTCGGGCCATCCGTCCATCCGCAGATGCGCGTCTGGGTTTCTCTCGTCATTAAAGCTGCAGTCCGTATCTTTTCCTCTTTGTCGCCATCTCTCTGTTCGAAATCTGTAACTGCAGTGATTCGCGGAGTTATCATCTTTACATGGGTTGTAAATCGGCATGAAACAGCGCGGATGAACACAGTGCTTTGAGGCGAGTGCTGCTGTCAGTCACCGCGCTGTGTGGATACTGTCATACAGAATCACAGATTCACTTTTTGAAAGTTTGACCAACATAAGAATTTTCATAAGACAATGTCTTCTGAACAAGTAAGTAAAATCCATTTTTGTTCTGACCAACTAAGGAGGAAAAAGCATTCGACATGATAAGCTTCGTTAGATTTAATCAACGCGATTTACAGCAACCGTGCAAATTATAGCCTACTTTGTTCTCAAATTGTTCATGTTAACAACATCAGCATTGCGTGACTAATGTTAAATTTAATGTGTTTTATGGTTACCTGTGTAGTTCAGAATTCATATTCTCCATAATAGCAAAACGAGAAAGGCACAACAAAGGAAACTCCATAACTGTGTGAATTAAGAAAACATACTATTACACGATTGAACTATTGAAATGTCTTACTTGTTCAGCAGAAAAAAGCTGTCTCTTCTTCCGTTTTGAACCCCTTCAAAACACGGAGTTCACGCACTTTTCAAAAGCCCCGCCGATGTTTAAATCCTTGTGTTCGCATGAGACGGTTTCTTTCTCTTTCTCTAGCCACCTTAAATCTGAAGTACGAAGTCTTTTGGGTTTTATAACTGCTGAATCTCCAGTTGACACTGATGATTGTTGTTTGGATCTTTCTGGATGCCATAAGTTTAATCATGTAAAGTGCTGCGAGAAAAGCCTATACATCTAAACATCTCGTCACGCGCAGTATAGCCGGCTAGCCGAAACTCCTTCTTTATGTGTACGGGTGTGACGTCATGACGCAAAGACATGCTCGAATTTCCCGCGGAAACCCACCAGTACCACTGGAATTAAAATCATTATTACAAGCTAACCGTTTTGAATCTAGCTATGGCAAGCAGATAGTTTTGACCACTGGCAGAATAAGTTTTTTTAATATAATTATTTTGGATTATTTTTAACTTAAAAAAGTTACGGACTGGAGCTTTAAACTGTGGAGACGCAGCCTAATGCCTCGGAAAAGCCGATCTGCCTGTTTACATGACAGTCGCATTGGCACATATTTACATCTGATTTATTTCCACATATGAACGAGGCCTGAAACCGATCTCGAAATATCCGAATGCATGCGTTTTTTTCCTGTTTACACTGTCATAAAACACATCCGATCTGTGTCGCATATGAGTAAAAAATTGGAATTGGGTCACATTTCACTGACAGTGTAAACGAGGCCTTATGTTGTGTAAAATAATAACCCCTTGAGCTTGTTACAGTGCATTCTGGGATTGGGTATATGTAAAAGACACATGTACAATACCAGAACGCTTCTCTAGGCTATAGATCCGCTTTGCTCATGAAAGCTGAACACACACAACTGTTACTGTAACTCTCGGATCAACAGCTGTTCCTGGGAAAGCCTGTCACTCAGAGCGGACGAGTGTACACAGAACGGGCCGTGCGCGGTGCACAGAGGTCTCTGTGAGTGTGTGTGATGTGCACATGTGTGTGTGAGACTGAGGCACATCTGTTGTGTTGCAGCTGTTACCCGGAGGAAAGCGTTCGCATGGCCGACTGCCATCAGACTCGTCAAAGCCTGCGTAATGAATCGCGTGAGTTGTTTAAGGCCCCGCAGGGCCGCGGTTGCTGGAATGATGGCGGAGAAGAGAAGAGCGATGCCCTGGGGAGTCACGGTGGCGTTTGCGATTGGAAAGGGTTTCTGGTAGATTATAATATGTTTGTTTGTTTGTTTGTCTACATAATTATTGCTAATATCACAGCTGTTTCTGTTTGTTCAGTAGCTTCTGTTTGATTGGGTCATACACTCTGGTTTCAACCCATGTTTGGGTCAAATATGGACGAACCCAACCATTGCTTTACATTTTTTAGTTACATTTTCGAACCCAATAGGGTTTGTCCATATTTGACCCAAACATGGGTTGAAACAACCCGGCATTTTTTTTTAAATGTAGATATTAGATGTTTTTGTTTCAATTCAAGTTAAACTCTATCATGACTTTTTTTTCTTCTTTTTTTTACATAAAAAAAAAAAAAAATTAAAACTAACTTTTTGCCACACCTGTCAATTGCCGGAGACTTGAGAAAATTTACCAGCCATAAATATTTTTTACTGGCCACTATCAGGTAGAGACATTGAATAAAGTAATCCAATGTAAAATAACACTGGATTGTCTTGACTGTATTATTGAAGTTACTAAAGTTATTTAGTCAAGAGAAGTGATTTATTTTCTTTGTCCTTGGTTGTTTTATTAA
>JARWKJ010000018.1:2657660-2680160 GCA_029959095.1 Rhinichthys osculus | reverse complement strand
GTGTGTGGAACAGACCCAGATTAATCTATTACGGATTCCATGTGGGAAATAGAGGCATTGGCATCCAGCAATTTTCAATAATTTTAACATTTAATAGTATCAACTTTATACAAAGGATTACTGTCTTTACATGATGCAATATATATAATAAAGACGCAATTGCGAGATATAAAGTCGCAATTATGAGAAATAAAGTCGCAATTGCGAGATAAAAAGTCGCAATTATAAGAAATAAAGTCGCAATTGTGAGATAAAAAGTCGCAATTATAAGAAATAGTCGCAATTGCGAAATAAAAAGTCGCAATTATAAGAAATAAAGTCGCAATTGTGAGATAAAAAGTCGCAATTATTAGAAATAAAGTCACAATTGCGAGATAAAAAGTCGCAATTATGAGAAATAGTCGCAATTGCGAGATAAAAAGTCGCAATTATGAGAAATAAAGTCGCAATTGCGAGATATAAAGTCGCAATTCTGAGAAATAAAGTCGCAATTGCGAGATAAAGTCGCAATTCTGAGAAATAAAGTCGCAATTGCGAGAAAAAAGACAGAATTGAGACTTTTTATCTCGCAATTCTGACTTTATAACACATAATTGCGAATTTATATCTCGAAAATCTGACATCTTTTCTCAGAATTGTGAGATATAAAGTCGCAATTGCGAGTTATCAGGCCAATTCTAAGGGGAAAAAAAGAATAACTTTTTTCCCCTCAGAATAGTTTATATCTCACAATTCTGATTTTACAACACGCAATTTCGACTTTATATCATGAATTTATGACTTTATAACACGCAATTGCGACTTTATATCAATCAATTCTGACTTTATATCTCGCAATTCTGACTTTATAACACGCAATTGCGACTTTATATCACGCAATTCTGACTTTATATCTCGCAATTCTGACTTTATATCACGCAATTCTGACTTTATATCTCGCAATTCTGATAAATAAAGTCAGAATTGCGAGATGTAAACTCGCAATTGTGAGAAAAAAAGTCGCAATTACCTTTTTTATTTTTCATTCTGTGGCGGAAACAAGCTTCCATAGGTTTCTGTCTAGAACCAAAAATCAAAATATAGGACTTATTATACAAAATCAAGTCTTGTAAAATATAAAAAATCAGACTGAAACGATAGTTGTATTTGTAGAGAATCAGAATTAGAGACATATATGACCGTATCATCAGCATAAAGTTGAATGTTTGAAAGTTAATGGTAGATTATTTACATAAATGGAAAAAATAAAGTGGTCCCAGTATTGAGCCTTGAGGCACACCTCTTTGTTGGATCAAATAATCTGATTATTCCTATTTAGGACAACACATTTTCTATTATGCAAATATTAAATCTGTTATTGAACTAGATTTATTATTCACATGCAGAAAACTTGGTATTAACCTCAGTTTTTTTTTCTTTTAGGTTTTGTTTTATTTTGTAATATACCCTTTTATTGGGTTAAGTGACTAAATTACTGCAGAGTAACTTTAAAAAAAAAAAAGACATATTAAGTCTAGTGTTATCAGAGAGAAGCCTTATTTCAACATCCTTAAAGGCAAACGTTCATTGAATCTGCTGCTGCTTAAATTTTGTTTTTTAATTTCCAGCGCTAGAAGTGTCAATGAAAAGATGGAGATGAAAAGTGAGATGTGACATTTAAAGAAAAAGATAAATATTACTTGTGAACTGAATATTTTCATTGTGTGTCACTTCCAGGAAAGCTATAATGTTTAAATTATACATGGTATATTATTACAATAAACAGACAAAACATTATAGATGAGAGTAATCATTACATGATAGATTATATGCACAGCTCACAAATAGCATATTTTCCACATATATTATATTGCACATGTATAATATACGGCAGCACTGCATCCAGACCATTAGTAAAGGAGAGCGAGGGGTCATTTAGTGGCTGGAGCTGCAGACTCTCTTATCAGCGCTGATTTACAGCTCCTGTCTCCAACACACAGCAGCGTCATTAATAGGGTGTGTGTGTGTGTGTGTGTGTGTGTGTGTGGTAACATCATTAATAGAGACAGTGATTAATTTCACACTGAACCCTGAGAAGCCTGAAGTGTTTGATTTATGACACACTGTGAGTTCAGCTCATTGACTCGTTATTTATGCTGATGACCAATTAGTGAGGTCAGCGTCGTCTAATTCAAAATCCCGGACGGCTGAGGAACCTGAGCTCGGAAGAGACTGAATCTGGGATTGTTTTATACTTCTCTATTACAGATGCCAAACAATTTGACATCTCGTATAAATGTGAGTGGTGTTTTAGGTGAAGTCCTGAAAGGAGGTATATAAAACCTGGATAAATATTAGCATTTTGTATGTTGAATATTTGTTTAAATCAGGGATTCCTAAACTTTATCAGCCATTTGACCTAAAATTTTTTCTTGAATTTCTTCAGAATGTTGTTGAAGTCGGAATGAAACGGAAATCTTTTCTTCCTCTTTGTGACATTTGAAGCGGCTTCTGGAACAAGAATAAATGTGGGCGGGGCTTGATTTTGCCTGTGGGGTTTGATTGGATGTTTGTGGTTTGCTATTGGTGGATCTCATGTGAGTGACAGGTTGCTCCGCCCACATCATCAGAGAAGAGAAGCTGCAAGAGGAAGTTATTTTGTTACAAGATTACCATGAATAATGATGTGCTCGGATAAATCATCTATAATAAATATTGCATTGATTTCATGGTGACTTCACGGTTCTCTGATGTTGGTTAATGGTCACATAACATACAGCTATCTTTTTTTTGTGTGTTTTATTTGGATCTTTTTTTTTTTTTGTTAGCTTTTTATCAACTCACAAACCTCGTGCAGTTCCTCCACTGACCACCAGGGGATTCGCAAACCTAATATCATCACGTGTCAATCAAATGCATCATACATCCAGATCTGGGATCAGTGGCGGTCCCACAGAACGCCCAGCGGTCTCGTTTATGTGTTTGGCTGGAAAAGGAAATGATAACAGCATGTTCCCAAATGAGCTTAATCATCTTAATTAACTAGTTCCGCTGCTAAATGAGCTTAATCATATTAATTAGGGCTGTGTAAGCACACCTGTGCAATCCCTCCTGCACACACAGGTGAAGAACAAACGCCTCATTACAGAGGAATCAGCCGAGAGTAGATGCAGATCTGTGTGTGTGCGCGCGTGTGTGTGTGTGTGCGTGTGTGTGTGTGTGTGTGTGTGTGTGTGTGTGTGTGCGCAGTAGATTAAGAGCTTTACCCCGGATTTCCACCAACTGCGGATCGGCTCCGCTGTTCTTCAACACCAACCAGGTCCGGATTTGTTGCGGAACGGCTGCGTCCGACAGATGAAGTCACGAGGACCCAAGAGATCTCGCCAATTCACGTATGATCGTGCGATATAATAATCTACCCTATGCTGAATTGCTGAGGCATCCGGCAAAAACCGAAGCTCTGCGTATCTGCTCCGGAGGGCTTCGGATCGCACTCTTACACCAAAACTAGACTCACTTACGGCCGTTACCGGAAGCCAGTGATTATAGTTTATGTAAGGGTTAATGCCCGACGAGGTCCATTGTCAGGTATTAAAGTAACACTATGTAGTTTTTCCAACCTTCATAATATATTTCCAAGACCCTTGTGATGGTACATCGACTTACAATAGGTTAAATGACACGTCTGCCATAGCCTGACAGTGTCTGTATCGCTTTTACTCGCACTATGTAACTCCGGGTTTCGGGTAGTAACCAGAGCACAAAAAAAAAGAACTACAAAATTCGACTGCTTTACGGCATACCTCACTTCCCCCATAGATACCCATAATAAAGGCTAGATGTCTCGTCCACGCTGCTGGCCAATGGAGGTCGACGTCCGCACCTGGCGGCCATCTTGCCACAGGCAGCTCGCTCACTCGTAACATTGTGTTTTAATGGCGCTTGTACTTTTTAAATAACCATAACTTGCTCAATTTTCTACCGATTTTCAAACGGTTTGGTTTGTTATAAACGTCAGAGATGTAGTTATGACACTGCATACTTATGAATAATAAGTGTATAAATGAATAATCATCCAGAATTATAGCCACGTTAATAAAGATTGTAAGAAACCAAACCGTTTGTAAATCCGTCAAGATTTCAACGAGATAAGAGTATTTGTGTTCGTGCTGATCACTCATCTTACATCAGGCACCACAGAGCCCGCCAGAAAGCTTGCCTGTGACAAGATGGCCGCCGGTGATGACGATAGAGACTCCGCCGTAAGACATCTAGCCTTTATTATGGATATCTATGACTTCACCCACCACTTCCTCAAATTGTCTGTGCATTGTTGATTTCAAAGCTGGCGCTGGATAAACAGCGTGCGTGCGCGTGCGACAGTAGGCTGTGGTGGGCTAAATGATTTACCACAGCGGTAATGGACAATTCCGCTTCCAACCTGTAGGGCGACCGCAGAGGAAAAGTTCCTTGGTGTTGCTTTAATGGACGACGGCGAGGCGTGAACGGTTGCCTCCGCCGAAGTCCATTAATACCTAGACAATGGACACCTCGAAGGGCATTAACCCGCTTATTCCATGGTCTCTTTCCAAATAACACATTTTTAAAACATTAGTCTATATTTTAATTAGTTTTACAATCGAAATCTAAAGTTTTTACAAACAATAACTTGGTTTCCCTGCCTGGTTACGACTGACGGTTTATTTAGCAACCGGAGATATTTATAGTGCGCTCTGCTCGGAGAACCCTTCAGTTTAGCTAACTTGCGAGCCAGAAAGTTAACGTATTTTTTTTTTTCATGCAAGTTAGGCTTGTCTAGCCATGGGCGTTACACTTTCGTTTTTTTAACCTATAATTAAAACACACGTAGGCATATATATAACGGCTAACTAGATGTTTGTTTTGATACAATACATAGTAAACGGATACTTTGACTCCCTGTTGCTATGGTTACTCACAGCTGATGTAGCCAGCGCATTTATTTATTAATTTCGAACGGTAAACAGTCAGTTTCACCAGAACTCCTTCACTAGTGTCCTCTATCACTTTTTAATGGACACCCTGCAGCCAATCAGAATCGAGTATTCACCCAGACCATGGTATAAAAAGTTATAAATAAGGATATTTGTCTCACCAAACTGCATGGCTTCGCTTCAGAAGGCCTTCATTAACCCCTTCATTAGCTGTATGGATTACTTTTATGATGGATGGATGCACTTTTTAGGGCTTCAAAATCTCAGGCACATTCACTCCCATTATAAAGCTTGGAAGAGCCAGGATATGTTTTTTAATATAACTCCGATTGTGTTTGGCTGAAGAAGAAAGTCATACACCTAGGATGGCTTGGGGGGGCGAGTTATTTATGGGATAATTTTCATTTTTGGGTGAACTATCCCTTTAACTATCATAACCAGAACCACAATGCTTTACTGGTCCACAAGCAAGACCAAATCAGCAGGGTGAACCATATCATCATAGTGTTTTTCCGTAAGGAGAAACACAAAGACAAAGCCTGCAAGTGCTGCCAAATAATCAAGCACACTTGAACAACATTGATTAACCAACCACAAGATGACGGTTTAAAAATCCTGCGGTAATAAGGACAAACGATTGCGTGCGGAGGAACGAGAGTATCGATGGCTCAGATGGACAGGGCCAAGGTCACTCAGAAACCGTCTCAGCGCTTCTGCTAAACGTGATATCGGCGAGTATTGGCAAACTAGGGGCCGATGAGCGAGAGAGAGACGGATTGATGGACTAAAGGTTGTCATTTAACAAGACGCTGCCATTTACTATTGATTCTTTGCCAAGTAGAAAGACACCAGCCTGTTAAACATGACCTCACAGTCTCGACCTCAGACGACACGGACCCGCAGACGCCCACACTGACCTTCTTATTTCATTTACAATTCACTTGCATTTCTTCTCATTTACTCTTTTTGTATTTTATTATGTTGGCTTGAGAAAGAACTTGTTATTCTTCCTCTGAGACTGAAATTTCTCACTCTTAACTCCTAGAGCTTTTCCTCTACAACCACCAAACTCGTCGTCGCAGACCTTCAGACTCGCGTTGCTGTATCTTTTCTAACTGATCCAACTGTGGGAATTCCCGTATCGTACTTCAGAACAATCCCAAACTCCCATACACTTTCATTGAGGGGTCAAAACTTTTATACAACAGTTCTTATAGAGCATTTAAGCTGTCTATCATTAGCAAAGCTTAACAACTAGCCTAGGACAACATGCTAAAAAGCCATGTGTTAAAACATGTTGCTAGAAGACGTTTAAACATGCTAGCAATATGGTAATTCATGCAAGAAACATGTTAGCAATATATAAAATCATGTTAGCAATGCGTTAACTCATGTTAGAAGCATGATAGCAAAATGCTAAGTCATGTTAGCAAAATCAGATGCCTGGCTATGCTAGGCTAAATACCGTAAACATTGAGCAATGCCTTTGACTTTGAGTCTCAGATGAAAGCGAAGCCATGAGACGCTTCACTTGTTCAGAACTGGCCTTTACTTTCACACTGCTATTAAGGTTAATTGGTTTAAATTGCTTAAACATTTGCCTCGAACTGTCCTGTATCTGAGCCTGACCCTTTTGAACCTTAACCTGGCATTAGTTTCACATTGTCTTCAGAAAAGCTTCTTTTCCTGTAACTTATATTCTGGCCTATAGGACAGTACTCATCTTTTCTGCTCTTTTCATCATCGTCTTGTGTGTGTAGTGTTATTGTGCACAAGGTCACCCTGACAGGCCTAATGGTGTCATTTATTCTCCTAATTGAAGTGGAGATCAGACTTATGACGGTTTCTCTGCCGGCATAATTAATTATAGTGTAATTATAAAGTGCTTTTTATATGAGTACAGCAAGTATAAGATTAATATTTAAATTCTCTGAGGGGGAAAATGTAGTTTTTCCTTATTACATAACAAATAACCTTCAATTAAAATAAAGAGAGTTCAATATTTGAAGAAAAAGCTATATTTTCCTCCAAAAAAAAAATCGTTTATGAACCCTTGTTGCGTTTGACTTTCTGTTATGACTCTAGAAGACTTAAAATATAGAGCAAGAGTTGTATGTACCTCTTTTATTATGCATTTATGGTGATTTTTTTTGGAGCTTGACAGGCCAAATTTAACTAATGCAACATTTCTTGTGTGTTTTATTGAAGAGAAAAGTCATACGTTTTGGAATGACATTGGAATGAGTAAATGATGACAGAACTTTCGTTCTTGGATGAATCGAAGCTTATAAACTCTGTCAGCAGGAGATTTCGTGGTGTAATATTTTGTATTCACATCACAGACAATGATAAAACTTTAAAACCAGCTTTGATCCTTGAGCCAGGACGATACTGCAGAGATTTATCCAAAGTAAGAGATCATACATCAAATACTTCATAGAAACACTTCTTACACACACTCTTTCTGTTGTAGAGCAGCAGGTGGTGAATTTTTTTTCCAGCGGCCCGCGTCAATGTGTGTGTGTGTTTTCTAAGTCAAACATCATTATTACTTTTACTTAGAGGTTTGTTCAAACCAATAACTTTCAGTAGACTTTTAAAAGTTGATGAATTATTTCTCAAATCATATATCAGATGTATTATTTTCCCCAATGGACCATAAAACCAGGGCCACAGAATACTATCAATGCCATAGGAAGCATCCAAAAAAAATCTATGGCATTGTGTATATGCAAGCGTGTTATGTCTGTATAATTTAAAGGACAGTCTAGCTACCATTTTGAAAAAGTTTGAAAACATTTAAAAAAGGTAGATTGTGTAGGACTGCTTAGTATTTAAATGCTAAAGTTTACTCGATTATTATTAAACTGTGTGTGCAATATTTTACTATGTACATTGCTACTTGGTTGAAAAACTAGCTCTTTACTTTTAGTTAGTGTGTGTTTGGTGTGAGTAAGGAAGAGAGAATGATCTAGTGTGTTTGACTTTGTCCGTGACTCTTCAGAGGAGGTTGGTGTGGGTGTCTTTTCCTTTCTCCACAGGAAGATGAGCCCGTCGTTTCAAACGTCACATTCATCTGTCAGACCGTTCGACCAGAAAGCTGATTTACGGTGTGTGTGTGTGTGTGTGTGTGTGTGTGAGTGAACCGGGCTGTGGGTTAAGAGGAGGTCTGGCAGCCAGTGCAGGACATTTATCATCTCTAACTGCGACAGTCAGATAAGAGAAATAACTCAGTCTACACACAAACACACACACACACACACTTAGGTTTACTGGCCCTGTTTCAATGCATTTCTCTTTAGACTTTGTTCCAGTTTAGTTTTTTTACCAGTAACCACACTATTCTACACACATCTGTGTTTGTATATATATATATATATATATTTGCTAATTCAGTTAAGCTTTGCACTTGAAATAACAATGTGCAACAATTTGTGTAACACATTTTGCCACGTTTAAATCAATTCCACTGCATTCTGTAGATTTTCCCTCCAAAATTGGCTTTCTGTAGATTTTTCCCTCCAAAATTGTCATTCTGAAGATTTTCCCTCCAAAATCAGCGTTCTGTATATTTTCCCTCCAAAATTTAAAAACAACTGAAAGACTGCAGTTTTGTGTTTGAGTGACTTGTCTTGCTTTGATTTAAACCACGGTTTGGATTGTGTTGTTCATAAATCTGAGCAGACTTTTATTCTGAAAGAAACGGGGAAGATGAGAAGGCGTCTGGCATACCTGAGAGACGGAGGGTTCAGGATCAGGTCAGTAGAGCTGCAGGCAGACGCGGAGTGATGGATGTCCGTTACAATGAGTTTCTCCCTGACGGCGCCCATCCCAGAGCCTGATGGATGATGGGAAGGTTCTTCAACCTGCTCCCCCTCACCCGTCTAGGACTTTAATATCCTCGCGCGAGCACGGCTATTGATAAAAGTCATATTTTAACATTGGCTGGGGTGTCGTTCATCTGAAAAATGGCCGTTGTGTGTGACAGCAAGGGTTGGGTGTGCAGAGACATGGTGCTTTATTAAGCCCAGTGTTCTTTATGAATATGCATGTGTTTTGAATGTGCTCATAATGACGGCCAGGCATTAGTCCATCCAGAGAGATGTTTCTCACTTCATGCTGGAATCTGTTGAACGCTTCAAGTCAAGTCACATTTATTTATATAGCGCATTTTACAATACAGATTGTTTCAAAGCAGCTTTACAGAGATAGCAGGAAAATAATGCAACAAAGTTTGTTTCCAGAAGAAAATAGCGTCACAGTCCAGCTTAAGTAAGTTCAGTGATGGTTCATTTTTGTTTTAAAAAAGTTGTTAATTTAGTCCTCCACAGGTCCTCCATCTGGTCTGGATACGGCCCGGATCCGGGATAATAGAAATGTATAATTTTCTATTTGAATGCCAGGTTAAAGAGATCAGTTTTTAGCTTCAGTAGGTATGAAGCAGAGATGGTAAGGCATAAGCCAGACAACGAAAAAATGAACAATGTGAAATTGCAAAGCTCTGTATGGTGGCCATAAGAAACAAAGCCCTGCTTTTCAATGTATTTATTTATTTATTGGCTTAAAAGATCAATTCAATCATTTTATAAATGCATACTTTTGATTGCCCCAATTTAAGTGTGTAAACTAAAAATAATTCTGTTTACAGTAACTTAGGAATTAGTCTTTATTTATTTATTGTGGTGAGTCACCTGTATTGAACTAAATAAGAAAATGTTACAAAAGCATTGATTTAACTTTTAAAATGTGCTATGGAAACAGCTACAGTAGATTGTCCGTGGAGGTTAACAAATATATACAAAGTCATGAAACTATCATGCAGGCTGATCCAGGGCCGGCTCTAACCCTTTGGTTGCCCTAGGCGATATTGAGTTTTGCGCCCACCCCCCCCCCCCCTTTAAAAAGTTATAAGTATTTATTAAACTAAACATGCTCTTATAGTTACTCAAACACTTAAACAATAAATTGTTCATACAAATGCTACAAAGAACGTTAAAGGATATTTATATCATAGTTGCATTGTACAACTATATTTTATTTGACCATAAATAACTTTTAGTAGACAAATTACAACTACTACCACCACTAGGCCTACTATTATTACAATCTATTGGGCTGCTACAAGGTTAAGGGGGTTTCGGGGGTATTTCCCCGTACGAAAATTTTGTGCATTTTAATGTTAAATTCATCAATCTGGTGCACTTTGAGAGTTCAAAACTAAAAGCTCCAACCCATATTCAGTGTGCAAATTGAACAAAGAAAAATTCAAACCTCTTATAATTACAGTGTTTGTCTACATTACACTACTACATAATAATAGATATAATATTAATCCCATGACAGTAATTGCCATAGGCTATATTGTAAAACAAATGCACTGAAAAATAAAGGAAACTTTCATGAGTATTGTACAAATTTCTATACTTGAAGGTAAGTTATATATTTGGAAGTAACCCACCAATTAAGCAAAACAAATCAAAACGAATGGGCCACCGATGTACGAGTTTTTCGGGCCGTTAAGACAAAAATAGAAAAATAAAAGTATGAGATGTATGTATCGGCCCAAAAAGCACGTCGGCCCCGCGGGAATCTCCAGGTTGTCCCGATGGCCAGAATATTTGACACCTTAATGGATGAGATGAGAAGACTTACCTCTATACTGGGCTTTCTTTTTATCTTGTTGCTTTCTCCGTTTTCGTCCCTGTGCACCACAGGGTTTAGACCGCTTCATTTTCGATCAGCGCGCGCAGCAGCCGAGCACTTGCCTAATGTAACCATAGAACGTAACGTAACGCAACTAACCCCCGCCCCCCCTTTAGGAAATGATCGACAATAATCATCCATTCAATCTAATAATCAGGTTGACAAGTAATTAAACGTATGGCTGAGGGGCGCCTTAGGATGATCGTGTTTAAAAAACATGTTTTTGTTTCGCTTGTCATTCTAATTCTATGATTAATGCGAAGTAGGCCAAGGGCGACACTAGAGGGCGCCCGCACCCCCAACACATTTGTCGCCCTAGGCAACCGCCTAGTTCGCCTATAGCAATCGCCGGCCCTGGGCTGATCGATCCTTAACCCTAACCCTATCCTTCAGAAACCCTCCTCCTTCCCCAGCTCCACCTGTATAGATCTGCTACTGGTTATTCATGTATGCTGTATTGTACAGGAGCAGCACGTCTTGCTCACAGCAGCGTGTCGTGTGTGTATTGGCAGTATTGGCTTACTCTTCAGCAGCAGCAGCGTAGCAGATCTTTTCTGTCAAGACCAAACATATCAATATACTCATATCCATTACCATGCCAAACACACTGAGAGTTGTCATGACAGAACTGATTTAGTTTTTGAATGAATCCAGGTTCCATATTGTTTGGAACAAAGATAAAGTTAAAGAAAGCCTCACGTTTTAAGGTCCTAGCTGGAGATATTGTAATTACTGCCAAGGAATAAATCAGTTATCTTGGATGTATGTTAGATTGTAATTTATCTGGTGTAGGTCAGGCCCAAAAGGTAATCACCAAAGTTAATCAGAGAGTTCGTTTTTTGGCCAGAATATCAAAGTTTTTGGATGAAAAAACAAAGTTAGTTTTGGCAGGAGCTTTAATTCAGCCTTATTTTGATTATGCGTGTGGCGCATGGTACAATGGTCTTACAGGGAACCTGAAACATAGGCTTCAGACGTCTCAAAATAAATTAATAAGGCTAATTTTAGACCTCCCCATAAGAACTCATCTGGAATCTTCCCACTTTGAAAGGGTGGGATGGTTGAAAGTCGAGGATCGAGTGTCTCAGATGCAGCTGGGTATGGTACATAAAATTGTTTATGGAGATGTTCCCAAATATTTTAGAAATTATTTTAATAGAGTAAACGAAGTTCACAGGTACTCCACTAGGGGTAGCTCAACCGATTTTGTACCCCCCAGATTTAATACTAATCTGGGCAAACAGTCTTTTCTTTATGCTGGAACTACCCTTTGGAATCGGTTACCTGGTACACTTAAGACAGTAAAAAGTATAGGAAGTTTTAAACAGGGTTTGAAAGTATGGTTTAGGTGCCAATTGTAGTTATTATAATACTATAGTCTATTTTTATTATTATTTTTTCAGTATAATATGTATGAATTTGTTTAATGTATGATGAATGATTGATGTGTGATTTGCTGCCACTTGTACTTTTCCGCTGCCTTTATAAGGGACCACAATGGAAATAAGTCTTCGGGCTTTATTGTGTTATCCCTGACTACTTATGTATTTTATTTTAATGTATGACTCAGTTTCATACTGTTTTTCATATTTTTATATTTAAGTGGTCAAATAAAATCAATCAATCAATCAGGTTAAGAGTAGTCTCGCGTCAAACTGACGGTCTGGACTCCACAGCAGCTTTCATTGGCTAAGGACCGCCCAGAAGCCGTCTGACTGACATGTAAAGCAACCAATCACAGTTAGAGTTCGCTTTGTTCAGCGTCATGTTAATAGAGAGCCTAAGTCCCTCCCCTTCCGGTCGACCACCATGGGACCTTATTTCGGAAAAATATTGTATGGTAGTCAATGGCGAGAGACAACAAATATTTTGATCTTGTTTGAATTGTGCCCTGAATTACACATATGATGTTTGTCAATTTAAAAGATACATTTTAAAGTCAAGAAAGTCGCAGTTTGATGTAAAACTGTTGATTGTATAAGACTGAAAATACGTAATTACAAAGACTACAAACACAAAAAGGCGCACATTTTCTCTCAATGAATGAAGCTAACTTTACTGAAGCTAATTTTACTGAAGCTAACTGTACTGATGCTAACTTTACTGAAGCTAACTTTACTGATGCTAACTTTACTGAAGCGCTAACTTTACTGAAGCTAACTTTACTGAAGCTTACTTTACTGAAGCTAACTTACTGAAGCTAACTTTACTGAAGCTAACTTTACTGAAGCTTACTTTACTGAAGCTAACTTACTGAAGCTAACTTTACTGATGCTAACTTTACTGAAGCTTACTTTACTGAAGCTAACTTACTGAAGCTAACTTTACTGAAGTTAACTTTACTGAAGCTAACTTTAATGAAGCTAACTTTACTGATGCTAACTTTACTGATGCTAACTTTACTGAAGCTAACTTTACTGATGCTAACTTTACTGAAGTTAACTTTACTGATGCTAACTTTACTGAAGGTAACTTTACTGAAGCTAACTTTACTGATGCTAACTTTACTGAAGCTGACTTTACTGAAGCTGACTTTACTGAAGCTAACTTTATTGAAGCTAACTTTACTGAAGCTAACTTTACTGAAGCTGACTTTACTGAAGCTAACTTTACTGATGCTAACTTTACTGAAGCTGACTTTACTGAAGCTGACTTTACTGAAGCTAACTTTACTGAAGCTGACTTTACTGATGCTAACTTTACTGAAGCTAACTTTACTGAAGCTGACTTTACTGATGTTAACTTTACTGAAGCTGACTTTACTGAAGCTAACTTTACTGAAGCTAACTTTACTGATGCTAACTTTACTGAAGGTAACTTTACTGAAGCTAACTTTACTGATGCTAACTTTACTGAAGCTGACTTTACTGAAGCTGACTTTACTGAAGCTAACTTTATTGAAGCTGACTTTACTGAAGCTGACTTTACTGAAGCTAACTTTACTGAAGCTAACTTTACTGATGCTAACTTTACTGAAGCTAACTTTACTGAAGCTGACTTTACTGATGCTAACTTTACTGAAGCTAACTTTACTGAAGCTAACTTTACTGATGCTAACTTTACTGAAGCTAACTTTACTGAAGCTGACTTTACTGAAGCTAACTTTACTGATGCTAACTTTACTGAAGCTAACTTTACTGATGCTAACTTTACTGAAGCTGACTTTACTGATGTTAACTTTACTGAAGCTGACTTTACTGAAGCTAACTTTACTGATGCTAACTTTACTGAAACTAACTTTACTGATGCTAACGTCTGTCATTGTTTCTATAGTCTTGCGTTATAATCGTAACGTTACGCCGTCATCGAGTGTTTTGTGCCAGACTGCACACACACCAGCAGCGGATCTCGCTCGTTGTTTCGCTTCCCGGGAGATGTAGTTCATTGAGCGATTTTCACATAAAACTAAATGTTACTGCGACAAACTGCGACTTTCTTCAATTGCATAATTATCTTTTAAATTGACAAACATCACATGTGTAATTCAGGGCACAGTTCAGACGGAATAAAAAGATAAGTTAATCTCTCGCCATTGACTACCATACATATTTTTTCCGAAATAAGGTCCCATGAGCCGGAAGCGGAGGGGCGGGGCTTAGGCTCTCTATGGGCATGAACATTTGAAGTCGATGTCCCTACAATAACAGGTAAAACTCTAGTCTAAGCCGTGAACATACTTCTGAAAATCCAGCGTTCGGAAAATCCACACTGAGACTTTTTATTAATCTTTCCTGTCATATGTGCTTAATCTCTCTCTAATGAATGTATTGATAACCAGTTAATTCAGTCTGCTGATGATTTTTCAAAGTAAAACGAAGGGTTTTGATCATTAATCAAGTGCAGAAATGACACTGAATGTAGTTATGAGTGATTATTAGAGTGCCACTCTCTCAAATGTCTGATATTTTCTACAGACGGTAAAGATAAGAGTTGTTATTAATGCAGGGTTTTTTAATTCAGTGCCCTGATGAAATCTAATCCTGTCATCAGGGCAAAGCAATCACAGTACTGCAATTCAATAAAGATTTGTTAGACAGTTTAAATATGAGGTTAATGGTTATGTTTTGCTCCGAGAGCTTTAAATTGGCTTGCATTTGCTCGTCTCTTCAGGGAATCGTTAGGAATATTTATCTCTTTTCTCTCATAATGGCTCATTACTTTAGAGTCACTTCACGCTGGTGTCTTAAGCATTCACATTCGTCATTTTCAGTCATTTGTCTGTATTAGTGTGTAATTTTACTCATAACTTCTGGTTGTTAGTTTTGTGTTTAGTCTTTCTATCTCCCACAACAGTTTTTTTTTTTTTTTTGCAGATCATTTAGAAAGGTGACCACAAACCTTTCCTCAACATGTTGAATATCATGCATCTAATAGGCTACTTATGTGTTTGAACTCAGCACGATTAATAGTAAGAGTGACGCTTGGCTTTTCAAACACCACTAAAAATAAGAGGCGAGACACTTGCATTCAAATGCATCATTCTCAATCATTCAATTCCCTCTGCAAAGAAATGGTGGTCTATATGGCCTTTTCTGTGTTTTGCTTGTTAAATTGAATCGTTCACACGCTCCCAGCGGAGATGTGGAGGGCAAGTCTATTCTTCTTCCAAACTGTTGTTGTGTACAGACTCACTTTATTGATGCTCGCCAGAAACGCTTAACACACAACCATTGTTTACACACACCTGAATGATTAATAGTCACTATTTAGCGCCACAAAGTCATTTTCATTCCATTCTTTACCGTCACCTTTAATAGATTGAAGGCTTGATTATTGCAACGTTTGTCTATAATTAGAGGTGTTTGCTGAAGCAAGGCGTAATTATGGCATTTGCTGATACATAAAAATGAGACATGCATTTTGTCTGTGAAACAATAATAACGTTTATATATATATGTATATATGCATCATCAATACAAGATCTTGAGCTAAAATTATGCACCTCGGATATATATATATATATACACTACCGTTCAAAAGTTTGGGGTCGGTACGATTTTAAATACTTTTAAAAGAATTCTCTTCTGCTAACCATGGCTGCGCTTATTTGATTAAAAATACAACAAAAATCAGTTATAGTATTAAATATTATTCCAGTGTAAATCAGCTGTTTTCTGTGTGAATATATAGTAAAGTGTAATTTATTCCTGTGATCAAAGCTGAATTTTCAGCATCACCAGTGTCAGTGTCTTCAGTGTCAAATGATCCTTCACAAATCAGTATAATATGAGGATTTGATGCTCAAGAAACATTTATTATTATTATCAATGTTGAAACAGTTGTTGGTCTGTCAGTTGTACATTTTTTTATTTTATTTTTAGGATTCTTCGATGAATAGGAAGTTCAAAAGAACAGCATTTGTTTGAAATAGAATCTTTTGTAACATTATAAATGTCTTTACTGTCCTTGATAAATAAAAGTATTGATTTCTTTCCTCCAGAAAATAAAAATAAAATTCTCAATGACCCCAAACTTTTGAACGGTAGTGTATATATATATATACAAATATTTAAGTATTTGAGAGCGTAATAAGGCCAACTCAATTAAGTAATTTTGCAGTGATTCATGGGAGTGGGTGGAGCTAAAGAGATCTTGTTTAGACTCTCTGATTGGTGGAAATTTCTGTACAGCATCATGAGTAATGTAGTTTTCCACCATAAATTCCGCTGTTAAACACGATTATTTAAAAAATAAGTTGAAATATTGTGGGCTGATGGCTTCAACAGAAGCAAATACTATCGACTTTAAAGGTTTTATGAGTTATTGCTGAAAATAATCTTCCTGTGGAGAAAATGAATGGAGCTTTTACTTCCAATTTAAGTTGATTCGTCAAACCGTTGTCGAATACCGCGCTAATTAGCGTTTGCGAAAACAGACGTAAGGCTGTATCTCCGCAACGCTTTATCACATTCAGACCAAATTTGGTACATGTCATCACAAGCATGACTTGAGGCTACATGCTGTGTTTCGGCGCAGCGCCACCTACTGGTCCGGAGATACGAAAAATGGCTATTTTTGCTTATAACTTCTGAACGGTTTGTCCGTTTGTACCGAAACTCGGTATGGGTCATCAATACGATGCCGTGAAGGACCCTGAGAAGTTTTGAACCAGCACCACCTAGTGGTAAAACTAATTTTTTAAATGCTTATAACTCTGTGGTTGACTTACTGAATCCTTTCCGAGTCCAATGATACCAAACATGCTAGGTTTCGCCTTACTGTTTGTGTCGTGGTGTGATTTAGCGCTTAAAAAACATTTGCCAATATCTTTGAAACCGTTAGACCGATCGAGACGAAACCACCGTAGGAAGTTTAGGAACATAGGTCGTTGGCGTTATGTTGATGCCCAAATGACAAAATATTAATAGTAAGTGGCAAGAAAATGCAAACAAAGTCAGGTGTGGGTCATTTTTTATGTGTTTATACATATAAATGTCTATAACTCTAAAACGAAATGAGATATTTTCACCAAATTTGATATACACATGTATGGGTTCACTCTGAGAACACATAAAAAAATAGTGGGATTGTGCCTGTTGTTGGCGCTATAATAGAACGTCACTTGACTTCAATACAGTATTGTGATATAAAATGCTATACTTTATGAACGCATTAGCGTATCATCACGAAACTCGGTATTAGTCATCGGCACCATGCCTTGAAGGTACTCAAAAAGTTCCGGGGCAGCGCCACCTTGTGGTATAAAAGTTATAACAACATTAACAAAAATGCTAATATCTTTTGAATAAATTTGCCTATTGTAATGACACTTACAAAAATCACTTAATAGATTCCTTGGGTTATGCTGAAAACATAGATACTAATTTTGCCATAGTCAGCCAAACTTACTCTCCGCCATCTTTATTTACTTTTAAAATCTACTTTTTCGAACTTCTCCAAGACCGTTCGTCCGATTTTCACCAAAATCGAATCGTATCCTCTCCAGACCGTGCCGACTAAATTTAAAGGATTTCGTGTTGATAGACAAAACCGTTTTTGTATATCACAGCATCAAAGTTTAGGCATGTGGCCAAAATGACTATTCAGGCTTTATCTCTGCAATGCCTTCACATATTGACACCAAACTTTGTATGTGTCATTGTCACCTTCCTCTGACAACACCACATACATTTCGTAATCGCGCCACCTATTGGTCGAAAGTGATAATCCATTAAATCATATTTTTAGTTACTGTATATGATTATTCAGATATTTTTCCTTAAATCATCTTAAAGTGTCTGTAATTGCTCCTTGCTGCAGTTGATCTGACACTCCCAGCCATGTTGGCATGTCTTATCGCCTTCTTGCGCTTGGCCCCGATAATTGCTGCTTGCAGCTATATTTTATTATTATTATTTTTTCTATTTAGGGTAAAAAAAATCAGTTTTGGTTTTTGTTACGTTTTAGTTTTTATTTATTTCCATGTTAGAGAAACTTAAACTTAGTTAGACAAGGTGTAATTCTAATTTTCACTTAGTTGAAGTTTTATGAGAAGTTTATTAGTTAAGTTCCATCTAATGTTTATGTTTTATTTGACTGCCTTATTTCAATATTTTAGGATTGATGTTCCACACTGAATCTGACTCATTTTAACAGCCTGTAGCTGCATTTTGAAGTTTGGATTTAGTGTTCATTGTAAATATCGCATCCTTCCTCATGTAGGAACATTACAGTGTTCATTTTGATGTTATGTTGACTCTGTTTATGGTAATCCTGCGTTCAATGTGTCCTCCCTATAGCATCAACAAATCACCCGGGCCACAGAAGCTCATAAACCAAACGTCTCTTTAGAAACAAAGGCATAATTGCGTTTAATCCCAGTTTGACACATCAGACGACTCGTTTACTGCTCACTTTTGAGATCATTACACAATGGCGCTGCAGCGACAGGAATGATGTGTAATGATGTTGACAGTGGCCGAGTCGTGGGACGGGATCGGACTCGCCCGCTCTAATGAAGCTTGCTGTTTTTAAGATAGCAGAATCCCAGCGGGGGTCAGCCGTCAGTCTCTCTCCTATCAATACTGTCAGAGAGCCTTAACTCCCGTCACGTGACCTCAGCCATGCCCGGTCACTTAACAGAGACGCCAATCTCGTGTCAACTCAATCTCTGCCACCCAGGGCTGACTGGGAGAGGGTTGTGTTTTTCCCAAGCCCGTTTCCGTGCTGTAGCCTAGCGACTGAACGATGCTCCGGGTGTTCCCGACAGAAATATCCCAAAAACAAATCAATGCTTCTGATGAAGGGAACCGCATGCAGGTTTATTCAATTCAATTCACATTTGTTTGTATAGCGCTTTTCACAATATACATCAATTCAAAGCAGCTTTACAGAAAATGCATGAGTCCACATTACAATTTACAGTGATCTGTTATTGGAGGAAACTGTCTGAGTTATGTATTTCAGAAATGTACACATATACAAAATCACAGTTAGCGAAAAAGGTATTAATTTAAACAATGTACTGCGATCTAAATAATACACTGCAAAAAAAAAAGGGCCAAAAGTGATGAATGGCCTATTGACATCTTCACTCTTTATTCACATTTTTTTTTAATGCGTAAACCAAGCAACATGCAAAACCAAGAGAAATAATCAATGAAATATTAATAACTGATTATGTTGTAGTCAATGTGTGCTTTCAGCTTTTTGTTTTTCTACATTTGTCTTTTTGCATAGTAAAATAAAGCCTGTAGGCCTAGCTGTAGTTGTCAGATAATACCTTAACCAAAGTTAGTGTTTTAATCTTCCCTCATATTTAATATCTATATATATACCTCATATTTCGATAGTTTAATCAAACTTGTAGGCTCATTAGAAACCAATATTATCCCCTCTGAACATCACTTTTGGCCACTACTGTATTTACTGAAGAAGCAAACATAGATTTATATTTCAATTTTGGACAATGCATGCAAAACTTCACTGAAATTTTGATGTGACCGCAGCTTAAGACCAGAAGCATGTATTCAAGTAAATGCGGTCAATTTCAATTTCATGTCAATTACATACTGTACACTTTTGTGAATGTCGGAGGCAGCGTGGGAAAAGCAGGGAAAGCAAGAACTGATAAAACGTACCTGAATGCAAAGTCACTTTACTAAAATCCCCTGTGACAACTTGCCCCAGTCTTTTCCACACACACGTTACCCTTTATGAAACAGTCCAATTATCCGAAGAACTCACGACAGTCATTTTAAAGCAAACGGCATGTATTTTCTCACACTCAGAGTGGAGGACAATGAAAGCATCCTTTGATTTGATTTGATTAGCGTGTGTGTGTGTGTGTGTGTGTGTGTGTGTGTGTTGACGCCTGACGCGTGTTTGGAGTCTTCCTTGATTAACCTTTTATGAAGTGACATCTAATTTACAGAATGTAAGTCGTGTGGAGAGTAAATTCGAGTGTCCTTATATTGATCCTCTGCCTCCCTGATGTCACCACTCCCTGTGAAACAACAAATCAGGGTTTGAGGATCCTGTAATTGTCATTATGATCAATGAATATACATCCAGAGAGCACAGTTGCTTCGATTCCTACAAACAGAGAATTCAGCTCCTTGTCATTCTGTCTCTGAGCTCCTCATTTGGATCTGCTGTGTTGCTTTTCAATAATTTTCATACTGTATTCGGTTTGAATATTTTAATACGCATGCTCTGCTTTGTTTTGTAGTTTGCTGACTGCATGCACTTGCAAGCATAAACATATAATGCAAGTTATTTCACACTTGTTTATTAATGCATGTTATCAAGTTTAATTTATTTTATAATCATTTCTCTTTAAAGTATCAGATTCATGCTTGTCAGTTATATTTTGAGTTATTAAAATGTCTTGTTTTGGGTGTGACGGATCTCAAGGCCAAGGTGGTTCATTAAAATGACTCGGTTTAACATGATTTGCACTGCTTTGTTCTAATAAAACAATGTTAATAAAAGATCTCAGAAGCACAGAACAAAAGTTTAGCCGATAAACACACACACACACACACACCTGCAGGATCATTCAGGAGAGAGAAACACGCACGGTCGCGCTGGAAACCTTTTAATTAGCTGTAATTATCTTAGCAGAGAATGTGGAAGGGCGTGAGAGGACTTGTGTTTGTGCGCGAGATCAAAGATTGTGTTGTGCGGAGATAATGAGACCCGGGAGAGATCATGCGCTTCCACAGAGAATGGAGCCGTTCTGATAAAGCCAGTTAAACTATTAGTGCCTAAATTATCCATTGATGATGAAGATTCCTTGTGTTTGTACTTCCCTTTTGTTTCCATGATCTTTAAGTGATTTTGTGTAGGTGGTTCTGAACCCAGGATGCTCTTCATTACGCTTCTAGCTGAGTTCTGCTCAGAGATGAACACCGTTTGGAGCAGAGGCTTAACATATTGCAGTTGTTGCTATTTGTTTTTATTGTAAGACAATAGAGATTTGCCATTCTCAGTAGTATAATAGAGTGAGACACAAATGTCTGTCTGTCTGTTTGTCCGTCTGACTGTCTGTTTGTTTGTCCGTCTGTCTTTTTGTTTGTTTGTTTATCTGTCTGTTTGTCCGTCCGTCTGTTTGTTTATCTGTCTGTTTGTTTGTTTGTTTGTTTGTCTGTCTGTCTGTCTGACTGTCTGTTTGTTTGTCCGTCCGTCTGTTTGTTTGTTTATCTGTCTGTTTGTTTGTCTGTTTGTTTGTTTGTTTGTTTGTCTGTCTCTCTGTCTGTCTGTCTGTTTGTTTGTTTGTTTGTCTGTCTGTCTGTCTGTTTGTCCGTCTGTCTGTTTATCTGTCTGTTTGTTTGTTTATCTGTTTGTCTGTCTGTCTGTCTGTTTGTCCCCCTGTCTGTCTGTCTGTCTGTCTGTTTGTTTGTCTGTCTGTCTGTCTGTCTGTCTGTCTGTCTGTTTGTCTGTTTGTTTGTCTGTCTGTCTGTTTGTCCGTCTGTCTGTTTATCTGTCTGTTTGTTTGTTTATCTGTTTGTCTGTCTGTCTGTCTGTCTGTTTGTCCACCTGTCTGTCTGTCTGTCTGTCTGTTTGTTTGTCTGTCTGTCTGACTGTCTGTTTGTTTGTCTGTTTTGTCTGTCTATTTGTTTGTCTGTCTGTCTGTTTGTTTGTCTGTCTATTTGTTTGTTTGTTTGTTTGTCTGTTTGTTTGTTTGTCTGTCTGTCTGTCTGTCTGTCTGTTTGTCCGTCTGTCTGTCTGTCTGTCTGTCTGTCTGTCTGTTTGTTTGTCTGTCTGTCTGACTGTCTGTTTGTTTGTCTGTCCGTCTGTTTGTTTATCTGTCTGTTTGTTTGTCTGTTTGTTTGTTTGTTTGTCTGTCTCTCTGTCTGTTTGTCCGTCCGTCTGTTTGTTTGTTTGTTTATCTGCCTGTCTGTTTGTTTGTTTGTCTGTCTGTCTGACTGTCTGTTTGTTTGTCCGTCCGTCTGTTTGTTTGTTTATCTGTCTGTTTGTTTGTCTGTTTGTCTGTTTGTTTGTTTGTTTGTCTGTCTCTCTGTCTGTCTGTCTGTTTGTCCGTCCGTCTGTTTGTTTGTTTGTTTATCTGTCTGTTTGTTTGTTTGTCTGTCTGTCTGTCTGTCTGTCTGTTTGTCCGCCTGTCTGTCTGTTTGTTTGTCCGTCTGTCTTACTGTCTGTTGTTTGTCCGTCTGTTTGTTTGTTTATCTGTCTGTCTGTTTGTTTGTCTCTTTGTTTGGCTGTTTGTTGTTTGTCTCTTTGTTTGTTTGTTTGTTTGTCTGTTTGTTTGTCTGTCTGTCTGTTTGTCCGTCTGTCTGTTTATCTGTCTGTTTGTTTGTTTATCTGTTTGTCTGTCTGTCTGTCTGTTTGTCCACCTGTCTGTCTGTCTGTCTGTCTGTTTGTTTGTCTGTCTGTCTGACTGTCT
>JARWKJ010000018.1:2540160-2652660 GCA_029959095.1 Rhinichthys osculus | reverse complement strand
AAACAGCAACAAAAACAAACTGCAGCGACCCGCTCCCCGAAACATAACAAACTGTTCCAGCCAATGACCGACAAGAAGGGTTTGGGGGTGTGGTTTGGGGGGTTAGTGTGCGGATGAGGAGGAGGATGGGTCTAGCTAGCCTCCGTTTTGTTTGACAATAGTTCGAACATCAACAAGAGGTGACGTCACCCAGGATCGCTTAGAGAACCTTTAAGTTTGTACTTTTAAATTATCTCATTTAAAAGTATAATAAATATTCTCTGTTTATGTAATCTATATAAAAAGAGAGAGGTGTCAGCCATTCTCATTATCGTTCTCGCATCTCATTATTCCGCTAATGTGACACGCCCACGGAGAGCGCGCGCTATTCAAACGCTAATGATCTGAAGCAACACATTGAGACGTGTAAACGCCCACATAAACTCGGTAAACACACTTTATTTAGTCAGATTAACGTACTGTCGTCTTGCGCGGCTGTGAGGAATAATCCTGGGACATTTACCTACCTCAGAACAAGTGCTGGTTTATTTTCACTTCGAGGAGTGAGCTGAGCTGTAAGTGTTTTATTCTTGTGCTTTGTTCTAATCGCGATATATAATAACGGTAGTGTCTGTAAACACAAAAATAGCCTACTGTTTAAATTTGAATCATGTTACTGTGTGTGTGTGTGTGACTAGTTTTGAATAGATTATAAAGTTTTAACTCTAAAATAGACATCAAATAAGCTTTTGTTAGCAGTTTCTGCTCATATGTTAAATATATAGTATGTTTTGTCAATAAACTAATCAACTAAGAATAGTTTTTGTTCCAATGCAAGCTATATCAAAATAATGAATCCTTAACTTTGAAATATGCATGATAAAATGTATTGGCCTACTAAGACATTTATGGAAAAAGACAATTTTGTTTTCAAGATGTTTCCAACTCTAACTTTGAACCAATTCTGTAGAATGGCCCATATAACCTATTTGAACAGGATTTGTTTCCAGGTATGACTAAAAATGTGCTTTTGGCTTTCATTTATATTTTGATTTTATATATATATATATATATATATATGTATGTGTGTGTGTGTGAGAGCCTTTGGTGTGAGAGACCCGGGTTCGAATCCACTGTGAGACACCAATGTGTCCCTGAGCAAGACACTTAACCCCTAGTTGCTCCAGAGGCGTGCGACCTCTGACATGTATAGCAATTGTAAGTCGCTTTGGATAAAAGCGTCAGCTAAATAAATAAATGTAAATGTAAATGTAAATGTGTGTGTGTGTGTGTGTGTATGTATTGTCCTTGCATTCTTTCTTGTGTGACACACCTCAATGAAAGGCTCATTAATATGCGGGGTCTTTGTCTTCTCAACCACCTAATTATTCACAATGGGGTTGGGCCGTTCACGCCCATTCGCATATTGCCTTGGCTAACAAAAAATGTTTTTCACAATTTAAAAGAATCTATTGTGTTATGTGAATGATTAGACAGGATGATTTTCAGATCATTTTGAAGCAAAAACTCTAGGCGACAACTTCCATTAGTCAAAAGTCTTGTGGACACATATTTAGTATGTGTTTTGTGGCTTTATTTCAGAAACTTTAATTTTTAGTTTTTTCAATAACCATGCATAAACAATATTCTCTCAAAAATACAAACATGTACATACAAGTTGCTCACATATTATGGTAGCCTTGTTTGTGCTAAATAGTGTAATTTCACCTGTGCCATTAATATGTTTATAAGCAACTGAAAAAAGCACAAATGTCAGGGCATGTCAAAACATCTCAAGGACCCCAAAAACACCTCAGACCCCAGAGGGTTAATGTGCAAGAAGATGTGAAAGAGAATATGTGCTCTATTTCTTGGCATGAACTTCGGATGTAATGATACATGAGCAACGAATTGAGTTCACTTTCACATCTTCTCGAGCTTGAATATTACATTGGCGAGGCTTAAAGTGTCGTGGCGATGCGACACTGCCCTGTCAACTGTCCCGAGCGTCATTCAGCTTTCTTCACATTCATGTTTTCACAATTTTCCATTGTTAGAATTCATAAAAAATGTTGCCGGCAAAATGGCGACCGTTTCATAGATGATTTTTACTCACATTTGCCGCTTGGTGAGTGTTCATTTTAGGCCCTGGGTTTCTTAATAAAGTGGCAGGTGAGTGTATATAGACATATTTATTAACAGAAAAATGCACTTGATTGAAATGTGCAAATGTTTATGATGTGCAAAAACAATTCATAAACATATAAACATCTTCCCAGGGAGACATTTTATTGCTCAGATGTTGCTCTTACAAAGCTCAGGAGATTTAAGTATCAACTTTATTGTTTGGCAATGAAAGCACACTGGCTTTGAACTGGATACTTAGGAAATGAAAGTCAAGAGACGAGGATCAAGAACAAGAGGACAGGACTGAGAGCTGAAAGGTTTGATCCTTTAATTCTTTCGTCTTGTTTTCATCTCGTGAATATCTGTTGAGGTACATGAAAGTATTTCATTTGTGTTCTTTCACCTTCAGCCTGTGCGTCCCGCCTCTTCAAGGACTGCGATGCGTTATTGACAGGTAATCTCCATTAGAGAGATCGAGTGTCTGTGAGGTCAGCCGGTTATGAAAGGACATCCCTGTATTATCTGTGAAGGGCTTAAAACTCATTATAATCCAACATGATGCAGCCGTGAAGCTCACAACAACATAAGGTCACGTTTAAAGAAAATAACTCAATTATAAAATTAAGAAGTTATATTTTAGGAACATTAAGAGTTCGTTTGGGTTGAGTACTTTTCATTATTGTAATACAGTATTTTAGTCAAACAAAAATGTACTACAATGATTTTATTTGAATCAGCATAAATGAAATGCAGATTGGCTGGGAATGAAATCACAAACATAGTAGCCAATAAACAATATGTGACAAAAGAAGTATGTCTCAATTCACAGTACATTCAAACTAATACTATATAGACTTACTTATTCAAAATAAGTACCTATAAGAGTGTATGCGATTTCATAGTCACATTTATATTGTGTTTGGTTCTCATTTTCAAGGGCTTTTTTTTATATATATATAATTATGTTTGTTGAATTTTCATTAAAATACAAATAAGACATCAGGGAAAAAAACAGAACAATAAAATAAAAATAAAGGAACACCAATCGCTCAGATTTGTATATAAAACAGAATTACTCCATAATAAAATGGATTATAGAATAAAACAATGGCATATTTCAAAAAGATGCAGATGAGGACAAAGATTCAGTGTCCAGAGAGTTATACAATTACAATATTCCTTGTAATATAATAGGGCGAAGATGATTTTCCAAATAGTCCAGATATACTCTAAACGATGCTGGGTTGTTTTAACCCAAATTTGGGTCAAATATGGACAAACCCAAATGTTGGGTTAAAAATGTAATTTAAATTTTTAACCCAACTTCAACTTTCACTTTCAACTGTACATTTTTTAATTACATTTTTAACCCAACATTTGGGTTTGTCCATATTTGACCCAAATTTGGGTTGAAACAACCCAGCGTTTTTTAGAGTGAGACTTTATAAAACTGGCATGTTTTTTGATGTAATACATAGGTAAGACTCCAGCGGAATCAACTAAAAAAATTAAATCATGTCAAACTTTGAGAGATCACTAATCCAATTAAGTAAAATATTTTTTTCTGGCAGCAAAGGATAGAATATTATACAGTTTCTTATTTATTTTTAAGGTTTTTCAGTTTACATTCTGTTTCCTGTGTCCTTAGCTTCCCACCATCATTAGTTTCCATGGTTAATCATTACTTAGTTTCACCTGTTTTGTATTCAGATCGCTATCATGTCTCAAGACAGCGAGTGGCTTTAAAGCTGAGCGATCCTCTGCTGCCGGCGTCTTTGCTGTCCTCTCTGAGATATATAAAGCTGACTGAAGCTTGTGGATCACAGTGTCTTAATAAACTCTCATATTGTGTCCTCACAGCGGATCAGATCCGGGAGGTTATGAATCTATTTCCCTCAGTCGCAGCGGGATACGGGATACGGGACTGTGGACGTCTGGCATTTCACCATCATCTCCTGCTGTATTTCTCTTCATGCAATAAGGTACAGAGGTTGTGTTGTATTAAATACTGGCAACTAAAGTGTCTCAGTGCTTAAACTTTGATCCTGAGTCTTGAGTTTTTATCAGAAAATCTGTGCATAAAATAAAAGTAGGTCCATATTAAGCAAGAGACTATATATATTGAGTATTGATATTTTTAATGAGCTTTTCACATTTTTTTTTTACTGACAAAACTGCAGTGGGCGTGGCCTGTTCTGACACTTCTGATTGGTTGAGCTGTCTGAATGAACCTTCATCCATCCTGAGTCCTGACTGACACACAAAACACACTGATTCACTCTGACAGGTGAAGCTTTTCAACTCCTGCCAATCAGAGTTATCATCTCTTTTTCTTTTCTTTTCTATGATGCAGTTTCCAGTGAGAGTGTCACGTCAAATGATGCAAGACTCCAGAAGGACGATGCCAACATGACGAATGTCGAAGAATGACACTTCTGCAAACTGAAACACACTTCATCAGTAAGGTCTTCACTGAATACTGTACATGATTTTGGATGCCATCAAACTCTCAATCTGGCAAAGATTGAATCGCATTTTTTGTCAAATTCGGTGACTAGTTCTTCCTCTGAAGTGCTTTTTGTACCCAGTAAACACAGTTAAAAAATGTATGCAATCCAATCAAACTGAATCAAAACCATTTCAATTTGGAAACATGGAAATGTCAGGGAATTTTAAAACTGTGATTTCCAGGCCTGGAAAAGTCATGGAAATAAGCAAAACCCTACAAAGATATGGGTATTTCTATAATGCATTTACTAATATGATCTTGACCAGTTTGGGAGATTCACTAACAGAAAATATTCCACTGCTTTAATCAAGAAAGGTCGTGGGAACGTGTGGGAACCACGAAAGCTCTTGCCATTTGTGTGCAGCATTTCATCCAGCGTTCAGGGTGACGCTTTTCCCAAGCTATAATTCAATTTTCTTCTTGTGTTATTATCTTCGTCGCTGATGATGAAGAGAGCTGTTTGAAAAGAGCACCGGTGAGCAGAGAGTAACACACCAGTGCAATTACTATACAACATTAGTCCACTGCTAATTAAGACTAACTAATGAGCCATTCATCCTCATTTAGACTAAACTTACTGCCAGGAAAATGCGCTAATCACCGCCATTACTCATCTGTTCAGATCACACGTGAACAACATCACAATCACAGACGTTATTACACAGCAATTTCAGAGACAAATCAATCAATCATGTGTGACTGAAAGAATTTGCCCTGGTTTGACCTTTTATTAGTTTGCGTCCAGTGTGTTTTTTTTATAGATAAGTTAAAACCCACACATGGCAGATTGCATGAAACTTTTTTTCCATTATAAAAAAACTTTAAAATTCAGTTGTGCTCTTGTACATTTATGGTGTGTCAGTTTCATGTTCAGAATCACTATGCAAGTATGTAATTATTTGAGCGTTGGCTAACTTAGCCACTATGTTAAGACTGTCTTAAAGGGATAGTTCACCCCAAAATGTAAACTCTGTCAGTAATGACTCTCCCTCATGTTGTTCAACCCCGTAAGACTTTCGTTCATCTTCAGAACACAAATGAAGATAATTTTGATTAAATCTGGGAGCTGGATCACTCCTCCATAGGCTTCTAAGGGATCGAAACTTGCCAGGCCAGAAAAGTTATTAAAGACATCGTTAAAATAGTCCAAGTGACTACAGCGGCTCAAGCTTAAAGTCGTCATGAAACGGAAGTTGAGATTGTCCTTTTTTCCTTATTGTGACGTGTATCCGAGTGAAACGGCTTCTGAAATTAGAAAAAAAATGTAGGGCGGGGCTTGATTTCGTCCTTGGGGAATTGATTGGATCGTTGGAGGTTGGGCGTTGCAAACAAAATGGAGGCAGATTTGAATGCCAGTTTACAGTCAGTTGTGGAGGATTTCTCCACCGTTATCCTCCCATGAAGAATTTTTAATTGAGGAACCCGACGATGAGAACGAGGACGAGCAGCCAAATTTTCCGGAAGGAATCACCCCATATTTATATGAGCCTCCCGCGAACCAAGATGAGGCGGCTGATAGTCGGCACACAGACGCGAACTCGCCGTTAATCCTCCTCCTTCGAAATGCAGGAATTCGAGCCAGCGGGCACGCAGACGAGGTTGTTTAGGGATAGGAAAGACGACGCGAGGAGCGCAACCAAAAATGCACCTAAACACCATATTTGCTGCGATCAGTGACACTGACAGGTTTCTGAGAGGCGGGCCAGAAACGAGACAGACCCCGATAGCCATGCCCTCTAGTAATCGGTTTTGACCGGAAAAGAAGAGAAGTCGTTTCGAGGGGGGAGGGAAGGGTAACGTATTTGATGAAAGATTATAAGGGTACATGAATAAAAAAAATTAAAAAAAATGCACAGATAAATCATTTATAATAAACACTATAATATTACATATAAAAATACGAATGGTAAAATTTGATTTCATGACAACTTTAAGTTTATCAAGAGATGAGAATACTTTTTGTGCGCAAACAAAAATAACGACTTTATTCAACTCTTCATGTTCTTCTCTGTGGGCCTCGAGTGAGTTCACGTCGTGTAACAGCGTCACACGTCACACGTAGACTCACTATTGGCCGACGCTGGTCATGTGTGTGTGTGTGTGACGTACAACACAGAAGCGCTGCGCTGTTACACTACGTGAACTCAATTTTGAGTTCTTTACGAGCGAACGCAAAGTTTCTTAAAGGGGGGGGGGGGGGGGGGGGAGTCAAAAGGAAGGAGTCAAAATACTCCTTCCTGGTTGTCACAAGTTTCTGAAAGTTTTTTTCGAGTATGGGCGCGTATGACGTCAGATGCGCCGGAATTTCCTTATACGGTCCTAAGGGCACTTCTCTCGGAAGGGCGCGCGCGTAGAGCGATAACTGTAACCTATGCCCATCAAAGCGCTGTGCATCGGCTGCGCTGCAATATGTCACCAAAGAAGTGTGTTTTCGGTTGCCAAGGCAAGACAACACTGCACAGATTCCCAAAGAATCAAGCGTTAGGGGACGAGTGGATGGAGTTTGTTTTTCCAGAACATCAACACAGTTGTGCAAGTGTTCTTGTTTGTTCCATGCATTTCGAGGATGATTTTTTTTTTAAACAAGGCCCAGTTCGAAGCCGGATTTGCTAGTCGTTTAGTTCTCAAGGATGGAGCATTCCCAACACTAAAGGTTAACGGTCTTGCCTTGGAACCGCAGGCGGTGAGTAGAACTGCTTCAAATATCTGTGTGTCTATCGGCGTGTTAGCTCCGCCCACACGGCACGCCTCCACCCGCTCGGCTTTTTCCGGAAAGACTCGGTACAGCCTATCTTTCCTTTATAAATATAATAAAACTAAAGACTTTTTGGAGATATGATGGATGCAATATTACTCTATAGGTACTCAAGATTAACATGAGATTGACTGAAACTGAGTGTTTCACCCCCCCCCCCCCCCCCTTTAAGAGAACGCAAAAACATTTAATAAATATAATTTTCCTCCAATCTCACATTTTTTCCAGCACCATGTCCCTTTGGGGGCTCCGTACCTTTTGAGTTGAGTCCTCCCGATCAAAGGTTTTCCGAGCGGAAAAACTGAAAACTTTTGCGAGAGAACGCAAAAGCATTGAAATAAATGTTTCCCTCCCATCTCATATTTTTCCCATCACCATTTCCCTTGTTAGACTGTGCCTGCAAACAGACAACACCATCAGAAGCATTTCATTCCTGCTGAATTCCCTCCCAGAAAGTGTTTTTACCAGACGAGCTGCTGCTCAATTAACTCGGAAGGCTGTAAAACAAACCGTGTGGATCAGCAGTTTTCCCTGGACGTTCAGTTTCCCGGGATCGGGATGTTCTTATCTCGGCTCGGCAGCGCTGCAGTGTGTCCCGCTCTATCGCAGATTGCAGGAATATCTTTGACATTCATCCAGCCTCTCGTCTGGCGTCCGATCTCTCTCCGTGAGAACTGATGTCCTCTCGAATTCAATTTCCTCTGCCGTGATCTGGCTTTATCTGGGTAATAACTGTTCCCAGGCCTGTGCTAATGAAACCTGTCAGTCCCGCGGGACACGTGCACGGGATTGAGGACCTGATCAGTCTGTCCGAGGAACAATCCCGGACAGATGAACAACATCAGCGCAGGGAATCTGGGAGTCTTTGCACAAACTGAACTCTGAACAGAACCACAGGAGAGACGTCTGGTTTCTTTCACACGCAGGGGGACAACATTAAACGAATAATTCTGACAAAAAAATTATACTCGTTCTCATGTTGATCCAAACCCGTAACTTGATTTCTTCTGTTCAAATTTGCACAATGAGATAGAAGGACACGAGTCAAGTCAAGTCACCTTTATTCCTAAAGTGCTTTATATAATACAGATTGTTTCAAAGCATCTTCACTGTAAAATAATGACTTCATCAAATATTCAAAATCATATCCAGCTGTAAAGCAGCTCTAGAAGGCAATATTCAGCTCAATGTTGATTCGGTTCAGTTCAATAACTGTGTAAAATTCACGAGTAAAGCTGAGTATATAATGACTGAATGTTCATTTTTGAATGAAATATTACTTTATTGATTTACTTGATTAAAAACACCACATAGATGCATAAACAACATTAACAGCTTGATTTTCACCACAGGGGGGCTTTAAATTATGAAGTAAAGACAGTATGTGACTTTTCCTTGAAAAAGAAATGAAAAGGTCGAGTCTTGTGAGCATTATGAACCGTCTCTGCTTTCATTAGTTCAACCGCCTGTAGGAGTTCATTGGCAGGTCAGATTTGGACAGGCTTACCCTCTCATAAACAATATTGAAAAACCAATATGTTCTGAATCAGAGTGATGATTCAAAGAGATCTGTGCAGTATGTTCTGGGATCTTCCCTAATAAGATGAAGTGACTCTGACACTGAACAGCGAAACAGACCGTCAGTCTTTAGAGATCCAGGAGAATCCTAAACTTATGAATCATTTCCTCCTCCTCTCTGAGTGATGTCTGCATCATATTCCAGAAGACCATCATAAACGCCATTTTAACAGGGATATAAAACAAAGGTAGAAATGTTCAGATGTACAAAACAATATAATTTATTATTAATATGAGTAATGTCAATGATATACAGTAGTGTTTAACAGTTTGGGGTCAGTGAGATTTTTAATACTTTTATTCCGCATGGACGCATTAAATTAATTAAAAGTGATAGTTTGGATTTAAAATAAATGGTGTTAAAAATAAATGAAGAATTTTACAAATATGTATCAGTTTCCACAAAAATATGAAGCAGCACAACTGATTTCAACATTGATAATAATCATAAATGTTTCTTGAGCATCAAATCCTCATATTAGAGTGATTTCTGAAGGATCATGTGACACTGAAGACTGGAGTAATGATGCTGAAAATACAGCTTTGATCACAGGAATAAATTACACTTTACTGTATATTCACATAGAAAACAGCCGTTTTGAATTGTAATAATATTTCACAATTTTACTGTATTGATGATCAAATAAATGATGGTGAGCAGAAGACACTTCGTAAACATTAAAACATCTTACTGAACAAATCTTTGAATGGTAGTGGAATACATATAAGAAAATGCACGTATGCATAAAATGATATTATTATACAAGAATTATTATTATGCTTAAACGTTTTTGATAAAATGATGCACAGCCCTGTTGAAAAATGAATTCGATGTCAGTCCAGACTGGTTTATGCTGGTTAGAGCCGGAGGACCAACATATAATCATTGTGTTCTTGAGCAAAACTGGTCCATCATCACTCCCGCTTCCCACGCTGAATCTGATCCCAGCATGCAAAAGCTCGGAAACCTCAGAATTTCAAGTAGGGAATGGGATATCCCACATCTGACAGTAGATGAGAAGCAGCATAGGCCCTGTGTGTGTGTGTGTGTGTGTTCAGCACTCCCAGAAAATGAGCCATCCATCATGGTACTAATGCTTGACAAGAAAATCAATTAACAACCCAATTAAAGTCTGTTGGTTGTGTGTGAGCGTGTGTGTTTGACTCCAGCGGCTGCAGCAGAGACTGATACAATCCAGTGTATTATTACAGTTACTGTCTGTCATTCTGCTCTGGAAGGCTGACTTTTACAGTAACACAAACCTGAAATCTCTCCCTTTTTCTTTTGTGTGCTGTGCATTAAAATATTCAAACAGCACATCCACATTGCATTGAATACACATTTTTTGCATGTTTTTGTACCTGATTTGCATGCATTTTCCCCATCTAATTACCCAATTTGCATAAATTAATTGAATCAGGTGCCAAAACATTGCAAAAATTATGCATTCAGTGGGCACACCTTGTGTTTTTATGTTTAATCCCAATGCACTTGTAAGTGCATTACATGTTTTTAGTCAAATGAACCCAAAGGCTTTTATGCAGTGAGTGAATGCATGCATGAACAGATGCCTATACTGCATATAATGGATGTGCCGACAGCAATGCCATGTCTTTCCGTGATGAGACGTTTGCCCGTCCATGATCTCCCCGGAGCTTCACACACATTAACACACGGACGGTCAGCAGGAACAGCTGGGTCTCGCTGCGAGGTCATGAGAGTCAGGCTCACATTAACACACTGTGACAGTCTTTCACACCTCGACGTCTGGAGCCGATCTCCTCACTGTGAGGATGATGATGATGATGATGATGATGACCTCACGGGGTTAACTGAACCTGTCGAAGTTCAACCGGACTCATCCGGAAGTTATAGGAATATACGTTGTATAAGAAATGCACTATTTATAGAGATGCATCAATATAAATCCAACACTGATATTGTTCACAAGCTGTTTTATTGACGTCTTTCCGCGGTTGAAACACATATTGAGTGATTACTACATGAGACATGATACGGATTTCGGTAAGTTGCACTGCTATCTATCTTTCAACATACCTTATGATATTCATGCATGTTTTTCGAAGAAAAGACTCTTGAACTGCAGCGATCTGCCACGTCACATTTAAGAGCGCCAAAACGCCATTTATTGTTTGAATTTCGTGATAAAATGTACAGAATTTGAAAGCTTAGACTGCAAACAGCACAGGTTTGCGATTATTGGACGGGAGGTGCTACAAATAATATAGTATAGGGGAAAACTGCGGATCTGGCAACCCTGTCTTGAACTACGGGTGAGCCGTAGGGTCAAATAAAGCACTATGTAATGTAGCTGTTTTTAGCTGTTAATGCGTTATTGTAGTGTTAACTTGCCCTAAATTCAACATAAGAGAGATTTTCTTCACACACAGTATGAGTTGCAGTCTGACATGTTTTTTTCGCACCCTTTTAATTGACAGGATATAATCGGCTGTTTTTAAACCGATAGTGAAAAAATCGCTTTTATCGCCCGATACCGATTGTTAGCCGATACATTGGTGCATCTCTGCTATTTATCAACACACCTTTTCCACACATCTCATGCAGACGTTCTTTACGAGGCAACTAAATTGATCTATATAGTTAGTGTACAGTTTGGCTACACAGCAGAAACACCATGACAGGAAACTGAAGCCTGTTGTGAAGGTGACAGGATGTGATGTCAGACTTGCTCAGCATCATGGGTAACACTGACCATTAATATGGCAGCTGCAGCGTTTCTCTACTCCTCTCGCGCTACAAATTTGACAACGTCTCTCAATGTTTTTGACAAGACTTCAGTTTGTGCTCACTCTGAGAGACAGATCCGTCAGTCACGCGTCAGTCGGACAGTTACAGACGCCACGCGCTGATATGCAGAAGTGATGCAACACGCAAACAACTAATGGCCTTTAAAACACAAGTTGTTCTGGGATGCACAGACGCCGATCCATGCACTGGTTTCAGTTAAACATTGACATTTCCAGTAACAAGCTACTTTTTCCAACTAGTGTCACATCACTGTTATTGAAAGTGTAGCTTCTACATTAATGCAATAATCAAACAAGCACAGATTTTTGCCATGAAACCGTGCTCTGTAACAGGGTTAGTGGCGCGTTCGTGCTGTTAACCCCGCATGTGCCAAACCTGTGCAGTGTGTGTGAAACAATGCGGTGTTAGAATGGTGTGTGTGGCTGAATGCTCAGCAACCAACAGCCAATCGCAGTAGCGGATGTCTCACACATTTCACTGGAAACATAGCCGTACTTCCGCTCTATTTCATTTCGCTTCTGTACTCAGTCTGAGATAGCGACATGTCTCTCAGTTTTCCTCCGGCCTGAAAACAGCCGGCCAATCAACGAACAGAGGGCGGGCTGAGAGCCGTGACGTAGTCGCTAAGCGCCGAGTTTAAGATTGGGGAAATCGAAAACGACCGCGGATATGGAGACACGGGATGCAATTCGCTCTGTTGTGGAGAATATTCCCGGCATTTGCAAACTGAAGCCCGAACAAGAAGAGTGTTTGTTAAACATGTTGAATGGAGGTGATGTCGTGGCACTACTCCCGACAGGTTTTGGGAAAAGTTTAATTGATCAAATATTACCGATCGTCAGCGAGAAACTGGGGAGGCCAAAGGCCGGCAAGGCGATAGTTGTGATCGTGTCCCCCTTGGTTGCACTCATGGAGGATCAGGTTCAGGAGGCAGCAAAACTCGGTCAGCCATGTTCACTCCGGTATTTCGCTCGATGGTTTGGTTTTCGCATCATACGTGTGTTTACAGTGGAAGTTCGATGCGGCTGAGCCGGCGAATAACACACGTCATAACCAGACGTTATGTGATTGGCTTACGGGTAAGAAATGATTTTATACTTCAGACAAGCGCATGTAGACAATGTATTAAATGACTAATGGAATATAATGACAGTATTTAATCATGTATTTAGGCTACTGTTTTTTACAAATACCATAGAAACCATAAAGTAAAATGTTGCCATGTTAGTGAGCTGCTATAGGCTGTGCCTGGTTTTATCTGTGGTTATCATGATCTAAAAAATGCATGATATTGGATGACCAATGGTTAATTTTAATAAAACTCAGAATATTACAGTCAAAACAGTCCGAATATTACATTTTACCAAATAAAAAATGGGGTCGTTACATTTTTTTTAACAGATGTTACTGTTTTTGTTAATGAACATAAATTTAACATAGTAGTATTAGCTCGATTTACTATCAACTCACTGTTAAATATGCGCTTCGAGACAAAAAATGTAATATTAATATTGCAGCCTGCACTGCAAACTGTGCTGAAGATACGTGCCTTGAAACAAGATACAAGACTTGAAACAATATCCCCCATTAGCACATGCAGAAACTAAGAAATATATTTTTCTATTCAGATATTTATTTTGTTAGAACAATGACAAATGTTTGAATGTTCTACCTCAGATTTGTAAGTAGTTTAAAACCACAATTAATGCTCTTTCACTTAAGAGCAAAAATCTGCCTTTAAACTTGAAAGAAATAAAGATTTGACATTTATCGTGATAATTATCGATATCGACTGATATAAAATTTAAAAATTAGCGTGATCATTTTTTTTGCCCATATCGCCTAGCCCTATACCAGGCTAGTGGAAACAGGCCTCGCAACAGAAGGGGCTTCCGCTTGCACTCGGGGACAAAAATGCCATCAAAATTAATAGAAATGCTTCCAAAAACCAAACCAAAAAACCAAGATATGGTAAAAAAAAAAGAGTCTCTGTCTGTATAAGTTCTCGCTTTATCACTAAGCAATATCACACGAGCAAAAGTGCTGTTTTTCTGAATATCTGCACGTTTACAAATGTGATATTGATTTTAAACAACAATTCAAAAAACAATAATTTTAGTCACAATATTGTTGTTTTTCGTCTATTTGCAAACAAAAATAGTTCCAAACAGTAGTCAATGCGCGACTTCGAGCAACACAGTTTCAGTTTCATTACTGAATGAATCATACGAATGAATGACTCGACTTCTACTTTGTTCCTGAGTGAATCATCCGTGTTGAATGAATGATTCAATGACTCACTCGTTAAGACGATGGTTTGCTGCCACCTACTGACGGTTCTAGTATGATTTCATTATAGCTGAGGGACGAAGATTGAATGCTGTTTTTGTTTTCGGTCGTGATTGTAACAATAGTTCTGCTTAAAGAGATAGAATGCATTTATAAATAAGCTATTAATAGCGAAATATGAGATAACATTGCAAATATAACAGAGAGAAAGTAATTTCAGTCGCATTGCGTACATTGGGTCTCATTCATGAAACGCGAGCAGAACGAATTGTTGTGTGAAGTGTGTAAAGTGGTTCTGGCGTAACTTTTCGGATTCATTAAAATGTTCGTATTTTCCAAATGTTAGTTGGTAGGACAGAAATCTACACCTGCTCCAGCCACGCATAAATACTGCGTTTAACATCCGAACGTTTTGCTCATTAATAACTAAGGCTGCATTTTAATTCACCTTAATCGGGTACATATTTACACAGCATTTTGAAAAAATATTATATATAGTAATTACATACGGTTTTTCTTTTTTTTTTCTGGGACTGTTTGATCAACAGATGAAACTCCAGTAACTGCATCTGTGATATGCGGCCAAGCTTGCTTTTCTTTAGGACCTGATTCGCCACTGTAGCCTACGCTTGAAAATAAAATGTGGTGTTTTGAATGAACTTCTGATAATATAACTTCAATTTATGCATCTGAGAAATGTTTCTTTTTCATTCGTTTTTTAGAAGACATGTTGAAATCCTTCGTTTGGTGTCATAATATGATGCCCATATATAGTTGTCAGTCGGATTTAATAGGCGAGATTTATGGTAGCTAATTGAGAATGAGCGTGCACGCGCGTCCCATTTACGACTAATTGGAATTCATTAACACACACACACATTTTACTATTACATCTGACGTTTACGAAGTATTAGTGAATCAGGAGATGAGTTTTCGGGAAGGTCTCTTTACACGCAAATCACTCGCATATTTACTCGTATATTTACGAATGTTTCATGAATGAGACCCAATGTGTGAATACTACAGTCTGGTAATATTTCCATAAGCATAAACACTGTAAAATAAAGGAATAGCTGGTACTTGATGTTTAATAGTAAAATAAAGGGCTAGCTGATATTTAACACGTCTCATTCGTTAAGAACAGAGTTCAAATGATCCATATTAACAATTCAGAGAATGTGTGTGTCTTCACTGATACAGTCTCCTGATATCCATCTAGACGTCTCTTCTGACAAGTCATTAAGAACCCGATCGTGTGTGTGTGTGTGTGTGTGATGATCAGATGTGATCTGGCCGGTTTGCTGAGCTGAGCTGGCCATGAACAGCCCATCAATAATGTGGGAATTAATGTCACGGATCGTTGTGGAACTGAAAGCACGCTTGCAAAAGAACAGCATCGCCTTACACACCACAATACTTTCCATCCGCACACTCGTTTTTCACCCTGCCAGAGTTTTATTTGAGCTGGAAGCGTGTAAAGCATCCCAATATAGGAACAATCATGAAATTTTAAACACAAACACAGAAATATGTACTGTAATACAACGCAAACATGTCATCAAGAAATGGATGTGGGGAACGAAATGTTATGAAAGAAGTTTATAGACAACTGGGAACGTGGGTTGTCATGTTTGATCAATTGGGAAGAAACGTGTATTCAATTATTGGTTACTATTTTTCCCAGCCACGAGCCTTGCAAATAATGAAGCCTAAATGAGTTAATGTTGTTTACAATTAAAGCATTATCAATGAAATCTATAGGTGACATTTCAAACGTATAAAGAAATGTTTAAAGATATCCCATATGTTGCATGTGACATGATTATGGGTAATTCATACTGTGCAAAAATAATGTATCATTAAAAACGACACATAGAAGTTATCCTTATTTGAATTCGGCATCCTAAGCAAACTCCATTCAGATTGAAAAATATGTTTTGAGCGTTTTATTATTCGGTTGCATCACTGGTGTTCAGTTTTATGAGTGTGTTATCTGGCGTTTTAACAGCTTGTAAACTCTGAAACGCGTGTTTGATGTTTGATCTGGATGGAGTGAGGAGGTTCTCCTCATGTAAAATGGATGGACGGCCGTTGGCAGTGTTTCAGGAGTCGGTGTGTGTCGAGGCTTCTGTCGCTCCGGGGCACAAACACAACTTTGACCCTCAGATATGGAGACGATTTATGTTGCATTTACGTGTTTATTTTGCTCTTTGACCTCGGCAGAGGAGAGAGAACTCGCTCTAAATACATCATAAATCCTATGTATCATATTTGATATGCTGATTTCTAATGCTCAAAACTGCTGATAAACCTGATCACAGCCAATCTACTGCATATGACTGAGAGTTTAGACTGTTTTATCAAGTATAACTGTACAAACGTCCTTCAGCTCGTGTCAAATCTGCACTGATTTTATTAAATAAACATGAGAATAACATTGATATTGTTAGTAATATTTCAAGATGCACACTTACTGGACTGAAGCACTCAGGTATATTTATCAAATATGATCATCAGGCTTTTGAGGAAGGTTTATTAGTTCATCCGTCAATCATCATTGTATTGCATTGCATTATATGTTTTAAGCTTTGATCATTTAAAATAAAGATCATATTACATATTGCCAGATATAGAGCGATAACTGATATTTATATGCATTTTATGTAAGTGTCATCTTTATATTATAATGGTCTCATTAATGTATATTACAAGCATCAGAATTTCATCTTACTTTTTTTTGGTCATATAAAAAACATCTGCACAAAATTACATGTTTTTGCTCTGATTGGGCCTTTGAATAAAAATGTAAGTGTTTTTTTAATAAACTTCCGTATATATATTTTTTTCTGACTATAATTTTATAGGCCACGCTTCACAGCATTATAAAGTTAGCATTTTTAATTTTATATTGGAATAAAACATGTAAAACATCTTTTAATATAATAAATAATCAAATATATTTTGTGTTCCACAGAAAGAAAGGAAGTTCATACAAGTTTTGGAACGGCATGATGGAGAGGAAATGATAACCGCAGATTCATTTAAAGCAACACTAAGTAAGATTTTTTACTTTAAAATAATGGTAAATAATTAAAATAATTTTACCTTAGAATAATGTTTCCAAAATGGTTTGAGTGGTTCATTAAGGCGTAACAGGGTGAAAGGCACTTCTGGATTGGCTTTGCGGTCCTATATCTGCTATAACCACGCTGTGTAAGATTGCCAGATCGGGTCGCGTTTCTGTAGTTCTAATGAGACATAAGAAAACTACAAATTTGACTTGCTTTACGTCAAGCGTTACAATAGTCATTATTTTGTTTTTCTTTTCATTCTTTTCATTTCATTCTTTTGGGATATTCAAATTAAATGACCCATCATACCACTGATCAGCTCTACCAAACTTGGATGTCTTTATCCAGTAATAAACAAACACTGTTAAGTTGTTTTGATTGATACTGTGAAGCAGCTTTGATACAATCTGTACTGTGAAAAGCGCTATATAAATATATTTGACTTGACTTGACTTTCTTCATTTCTGATGTCACAATACATCAAACTTTCATGAAATCATGCAACATACTCTACCTTGTCTGTGGACAACGCTCTGACTCTGAGCAATAGCAGTTTCCTCAGGTCACAGTTTCCCGATGGCTTTATTATCAGTCCTGAACACTAACACACTCGTCTCGTTGTCCTGTTATCAGGGAGAATAAAGCTTCGTCAGATTCTCTGATGGTCGTGGAGTTCATGAAGGAGTTGTGGAGATCTCTCCCGTATCTGAGCATCCGTTCATCTGAGAGCGTCCTGTCGTCATGGAGACCGTGGTGCTGATGCAGGAGTTCAGGTGAGAGCGTCCTGTCGTCGTGGAGACCGTGGTGCTGATGCAGGAGTTCAGGTGAGAGCGTCCTGTCGTCATGGAGACCGTGGTGCTGATGCAGGAGTTCAGGTGAGAGCGTCCTGTCGTCATGGAGACCGTGGTGCTGATGCAGGAGTTCAGGTGAGAGTGTCCTGTCTTCATGGAGACCGTGGTGCTGATGCAGGAGTTCAGGTGAGAGCGTCCTGTCGTCATGGAGACCGTGGTGCTGATGCAGGAGTCCAGGTGAGAGCGTCCTGTCGTCATGGAGACCGTGGTGCTGATGCAGGAGTTCAGGTGAGAGCGTCCTGTCGTCATGGAGACCGTGGTGCTGATGCAGGAGTTCAGGTGAGAGCGTCCTGTCGTCATGGAGACCGTGGTGCTGATGCTGGAGTTCAGGTGAGAGCGTCCTGTCGTCATGGAGACCGTGGTGCTGATGCAGGAGTTCAGGTGAGAGCGTCCTGTCGTCATGGAGACCGTGGTGCTGATGCAGGAGTTCAGGTGAGAGCGTCCTGTCGTCATGGAGACCATGGTGCTGATGCAGGAGTTCAGGCGAGAGCTTCCTGTCGTCATGGAGACCGTGGTGCTGATGCAGGAGTTCAGGTGAGAGCGTCCTGTCGTCATGGAGACCGTGGTGCTGATGCAGGAGTTCAGGTGAGAGCGTCCTGTCGTCATGGAGACCGTGGTGCTGATGCAGGAGTTCAGGTGAGAGCGTCCTGTCGTCATGGAGACCGTGGTGCTGATGCAGGAGTTCAGGTGAGAGCGTCCTGTCGTCATGGAGACCGTGGTGCTGATGCAGGAGTTCAGGTGAGAGCGTCCTGTCGTCATGGAGACCGTGGTGCTGATGCAGGAGTTCAGGTGAGAGCGTCCTGTCGTCATGGAGACCGTGGTGCTGATGCAGGAGTTCAGGTGAGAGCGTCCTGTCGTCATGGAGACCGTGGTGCTGATGCAGGAGTTCAGGTGAGAGCGTCCTGTCGTCATGGAGACCGTGGTGCTGATGCAGGAGTCCAGGTGAGAGCGTCCTGTCGTCATGGAGACCGTGGTGCTGATGCAGGAGTTCAGGTGAGAGCGTCCTGTCATCATGGAGACCGTGGTGCTGATGCAGGAGTTCAGGTGAGAGCGTCCTGTCGTCATGGAGACCGTGGTGCTGATGCAGGAGTTCAGGTGAGAGCGTCCTGTCGTCATGGAGACCGTGGTGCTGATGCAGGAGTTCAGGTGAGAGCGTCCTGTCGTCATGGAGACCGTGGTGCTGATGCAGGAGTTCAGGTGAGAGCGTCCTGTCGTCATGGAGACCGTGGTGCTGATGCAGGAGTTCAGGTGAGAGCGTCCTGTCGTCATGGAGACCGTGGTGCTGATGCAGGAGTTCAGGTGAGAGTGTCCTGTCTTCATGGAGACCGTGGTGCTGATGCAGGAGTTCAGGTGAGAGCGTCCTGTCGTCATGGAGACCGTGGTGCTGATGCAGGAGTTCAGGTGAGAGCGTCCTGTCGTCATGGAGACCGTGGTGCTGATGCAGGAGTTCAGGTGAGAGCGTCCTGTCGTCATGGAGACCGTGGTGCTGATGCAGGAGTTCAGGTGAGAGCGTCCTGTCGTCATGGAGACCGTGGTGCTGATGCAGGAGTTCAGGTGAGAGACCGGTTCGATGCTGATTGGACGGGATTGGGTGTGACATTGACGATCACACATGATCTCAGCTAATGGAGTGTGTAAATTCAGTTTGTTGATTGAATACTTTTGAGTTGTTTGGCATCATGACCAATACGAAACGAATATATAATTAAATTTTACATTTTATTTGATCAATTTTATATGCTTTTTATATCTAACATACAAATTTGTGTGTGTATTTACAAACTTTTGTTAATTATTTTAATTAAATTAATTACTTTTAATTAAATGAAAAAAAAAGTTTGAATATATATATTCGATTTATTTATTTAATTTAATTATTCAGTCGTTCATTTATTAGTTTTTTATTTCTTTAAATGTATTTTTTATTCATCTTTGATTTTCTGTAGAAATAAATATTAATTAATGAAATACATATAATTTATTTAATTGAATTATTAATTCGTTTTTTATTTCATAATTTATTTGTATTTTTTTAATAAATTAATATTAATGTATAATATTAATTCAATAATATTGAAGTTTATAAATGTATATACATTTATAAAATGTATTATTTATTTTCTTTAATTCATTCATTAATTAGTTTTAATTGATCATTTCTCTTTAATATTAATGTATAATATTAAGTACATTAATAAATATAAATTTATAAAATTATTTATTTATTTATTCAATTATTCATTCATTCATTAATTCTTTTTTTATTTCATTAAATTTTGTTTTGATTTATAAATACAAAAAATTATATAAATAGGTACTAATGTATTTTTATTTTCATTAGTTTGTATGTTTCAGTAATAAGCATTTCACCTGTGGTTTTTATGACTTGGATCAAGACTTTGAATAAAAGCATCAAATAACTACAGAGTTACCAGCACTAATACATCCATATTTATTCTGTGAAAATACAAAATAAAATCATGTACATTTTATTTACAGGCTTTTGTACATATAATATATTGTATTTATATCAGCGTTGCCCCGTTAAACACTCCAGCAGCACACAATCATCTTTCCATCCGGTTTCACTTCATTAAACCACGACATTCGCACTGAATGCTTAAGACATTTTCTTTTAAATACATCCGTGTTCATGTGAACCACCAAAATGACACATAATAATCAAACACCTTGAGCAAATTCATGTCACTTTTCAGTCATCCAGTCTTTAAATGTTGAGATCCTGTTCGCTGGAGCGGGTCTGTGTGAACGGTTCCTCCCTCGAGTCCGGTTCTGCCCGGCACTGATCTCAAATCAGCTCATAGAGAAGTAAAGCACGTGTTTAACCTGATCAGGGTTTAATAGAAAACACTGGAGTGACTGAACAAGTGGACACAGATGCTCAAGGCCACATATAAAATGACTAACAGCACTTTGTTATTAACAGTAAAACCTCATCAGATTGAAAGCAAAGGGTTAAACAAATAAAACACACTAAAATACTGCAGCTCCATCGGCACAAGATGTGGAATGCGTTTAATCGTTCTCAAGCGGCACTGATCAGTGAATGTTTGTCATGAACTTTCACCTCATCTGAGAAGGTTCGTGAAGCTGATTATCTATTAACCCTCACAATTTATAATCGAGGTACACAAAAAGAAAGCATAGTTATCAGAAGAAATAATGCGAAACAGCATGTTTATTGCTACAACGCATAGTACAAGAACATGGAGAAGCTGCCAGTAATTAATAACCGCAGTGTGTTTTCTAGGTCCAGCATCTGGATTGGGTTTTCGGGGTTCTGGTGCCGGACAGAGACCCGGACCGAGGGAGGACCCGTGCCCGCTCTACGCGACCTGTGCCCAATCACATGACCCGTGCCCAATCAGATGACCCGTGCCCAATCACATGACCCGTGCCCGCTCTACGCGACCCGTGCCCAATCACACATCCAAGCTCTTCGGCTTGAAGACCGAACTACATGTAAGTTGCAAATAGAGTGATGTAAATCCAATTATATGCCTATTAACCTATAAAACTCTTATTGATACATTATATTTAGAAGAGATTTCTGCCATCTACAGTAAGTATAGTACATTCTACGCTCTTCTCTTCTTCAAGTATACGTCTATATTATGTCCAAAACCAGAGGTTCTCAACTGGTTTGGTAACAATCTATCCATAAATTAAAAAGACCTTGTTCACGGCAGCGCCATCTTTGATTTTGAAAGCTTTCCGAGAGATTTCAGCAGGCAAAAAAACTCCAGACAATATGAGTGTGTGATCTAGCTTTATACAGCGGATGCCATTGGAAACACGCTGGGCCTCATTTATGAAACATGCATACCGGTATGCACATATTTGAACTTAGTGTGTGTGCGTTCGCTAAAGTCCAGAACACGTTTTCCTGCGGGCAGAGAGTCGGAGAACTGCAGGCCGGCCTGAAACCAACACTCGCCAAACGAGTTCAAATCTGCATCGGTAAACAAAAATAGCTAACACTTTACTTGAAGGGGTGTGCATACACTCTAAAAAATGCTGGGTTGTTTCAACCCAAATTTGGGTCAAATATGGACAAACCCAAATGTTGGCTTAAAAATGTAATTAAAAAATTACAGTTGAAAGTGAAAGTTGAAGTTGGGTTAAAATGTTAAATGACATTTTTAACCCAACATTTGGGTTTGTCCATATTTGACCCAAATTTGGGTTAAAACAACCCAGCGTTGTTAAGAGTGTAAGACTGACATGTCATGATTGTGAAGGTGTCATGTCAGTCTTATGCACACACACCCCTTCAAGTAAAGTGTTACCTAAAAATATTTATGGCTGGTAAATTTGCCATTGGCAGGTGAGGTGAAAAGTGGGTTTACTATGTGAAAATCTAAACAAATTCTTGCCGCTTGGCGTTCACAAGTAAACGATTTTCACTCTTTTATTAGTTACTGACATTACCCAGCAAGCAATTTTGTGTTTAAAAGACATCGGTCTAATAGCCGTCCAACACAGCTCAGACGTCTGGGCTAAAACAAGGCAAAATTTGGGCTGTCAGTGAAAATGTAATAGACGTCTAAACCATCTCTCAGGAATAGACTAATAATTAGATAAAGAAATGAAATGAGTGAAGAAATGAAACCAAACAGCTTGTAATCACTGTTGACTTTGCTTACATGATGGAATATCAAACATCTCGCAAGTTATTTTAGCAAAAACGACATGTAACCAAATTCAAGGTTATTTGGGCTAGAAGTGTGTTACTCAAAGCCGGGTCTAAACGGAGAAATGACGGCTATTGCATGCTGGGTAATTAGGCGGCTTTACAAGGTGCAGATCTGAAACCATTCAATTTCAAGATCATTTTTATCTTTCCCTTCACGTTCTCTGAATCACACGTACGCACGTTTGAGGAATGATCCTGAGGTCAAATGCAGGACGGTTTCTACTCAGCGTTTTATAAGCGAGGCCCGGTGAGTCGATGGCGCCGCTCTGAATAAGGTCTAGCGGTTGTACATTTATTCAAGTCGATGAGAGCAGGGAAAACAACGAGCATTATTTAAATGCACACAATCTAATATAGACAGTCTGTCGATGAGCAGCGGCCACAATAACACACACATTCACATTCAGTGTCCGTGATCCGGCGAGTCCATGGTCGTCTCACGGCTCCTCCACTTCTCTGATTGGCTGGATGAGGGTGCTGGTGGATTTGTACTGATTGATCTGATTGGCTGCGTGTGTGTTGGTGTGTTTGAGTTGTGTGTTCCTGGGGAAGCTGTTGTCGGGTTCATCCGTGTACCAGTTTCTGTCTGCAGAATGATTGACATCATTACGGCCTGAAGCATGCTCTACACACACACGTTCAGCTATACATATTCTCGTGCATTGTTGAGTTTTGAAATGTGCAGTTCATAATGTACATGTTGCATTCAGACGGACGGCTTCACTTCACCGTGTGCTTATGCGACGTCTCGAGAAGAACAGGTGAAGCAAACGGGAATGATTTAAAGGGACAGTTCACCAGATCTGTGTGAGTTTCTTTCTGAACACAAAAGAAGATATTTTGAAGAATGTTGGGAATCGGACAGTTGATGGGTTGATAGTCAATGGGTGCCGTCAAATGTTTGGTTACCGACATTCTGCAAAATATCTTCTTTTGTGTTCAGAAAGAAACTCACACAGGTCTGGAACAACATGAGAGTGAGTAAATGATGCCAGAAGTTTCATTTGTGGGTGAACTGTCCCTATAATATGGAATATACTGGTAAATGCAAGTTAAATAAAGGAGTTATTACACTCTAAAAAATGCTGGGTTGATTTAACCCAATTTTGAGTCAAATATTTTTAATTCCATTTTAACCCAACGTTTGGGGTTGTCTGTATATTTGACCCAAAATTGGGTTAAAACAACCCAGCATTTTTTTAGTGTAGAATCAGCAAGATTTTTTGTACACTTCACCAGCAATATTTTGTAGGATTCCTTGATCTTATATTTTCTTGATCATGCAAGTGTTTTTTTTTTTTTTATCATTTAATAAGGTATTTGAGATCAGTAGCAATCACCAATATTTTATAAGATTTCTTGATCATGTTTTTATCTATGAAAAAAGCCAAATCAAGAGCAGTTCCTCCAGTGACACACAATATTGCTGAACATTTTCTTGTGGATTTCTTGGACATTTATAATATTGTAATCATTAATATTCTGTAGGATTTCTTGGACTTTTATTTTCTTGTGCATTTATCAATACAAAATACAATTGAGTTAAAATAAAGCGACTACTTCAGAAAATGTTCAGCAATATTTTGTAGGATTTCTTGAGCTCGTACTTTCTTGTGCATTTATCTGTGTGTGACTGCTTTTTTTAATTGTTTAAATGTTTTTTTAAAAATAGTGCAGGAATTTGATATAATTCGCACTGTAGGGACTTTTTTGAATTTTTGAAGAAAAATAATCAGCAATATTTTGGAGGATTTCTTGACCTTTGATTTTCTAGTGCAAATGTATGACTGTTTTTTTTTATTAGAATCATTTTTTTCATTTTTATTTTTTTTTTCATGATGAAGGCATTTGAGATCATTTGCAATGTAGGGGGGACTTTTTAAAATGATTTCATTGTAATCATGCTCATATGTTTGGAAATCAAAACCATGCAAACTACATAGGAAGAATGTACTACAGGACTACAGACACTAGCTCCGCCTCTACAGACGCGCACCATGGTGAAAGCATTATGGAGCTCGTATGTATCAACACAACTACTGAAGGAGAGCAGATCTCCTGATCTAGAGAAGACACATGCACTGCACAGATGACCTTCAGAACGGCCAGAACAAGCGGCTTTACTTTCAGTTAGAAAGCAAAGAGTTAATGCCGGCGAGACGGTTTGAATGCACGGGGTTTCAGCTCATAACATCTGAATTATGAGAGATGTTGCAGTAATGACATGCATTTATTTCCATACCTGAGACCGCTCTATTCGTCCTGGGCGCACTTTAGGTAAAGAAAGGTAAAGGTAAATGGTGTAAGTGGAAACATCCTGATTCTTTGATGCAACTCAATCATCTTATGCATATATATACAGTATATATATATATGCATGTTTAAAAAATGCATTTGTGCTTATGTTAAGAATCATTTCAAATGTCACTGAGGTTCTGAGACGCCCCAGCAAAGGCGTTTTAAAAGCAAAGACTTCACATCATTAATACAGAATTTTTTTTTATTATTATGTTTAAGATGTCGCATACACTAGTTCATTATAATCATATAAGAAAAATCCCTTACACTTGATATTTAGAGAATCAAAACTTTGGTGTGAGCATGTTATATAGCGATGAACGTGGATTAAACAGAGAAAGCAAACAAACGTCCTGCTTGCTTCTTTACAAAAACTCCTCAAACATCGCAGCATTTTTAGATATTCGGTTGTACCAACCAAACAGGACATCGAGTTCAGTCCAAAAGTGTTTAACAGCCTTAGAAATATTGAAAGTGGAAAATAAAACATTTGTCAAAAGCGCTACCTCTTAATAGCACAGAAACATCTGAGCATGAGCATCATCCGTCGCGAGACGTCCAATCTGTCCAACCAATGATCAGTGAGAGAGTCATTCCTCAGTGTGTGTCCATCAGGTTCAGTTCAGTTTGGGTTTTTAAATCACAATTATCCTGTCACTAATCTGACTGTAAAACCTGCTCAGGAATCATGAGTGACATTTTTGTTTCACAGCGGCAAACGTCTAACATAAACGCACGTCTTCATGCATGTGCTAGGCATGTCTGTCAAGGCTGATCATGTGATTATACTCTCATTCTGTCGTCCGTCGTCTCAAGAAGGCAGTGAATCGAAAATAAAAGCATTTGAAAAATACTAACACTCTTTATGAGCACAGTTTATAAATTTATGAATACAGTGAGTCCAAACATCTGAGGAAACGCTGAAAAATCGTACATTTTTGAATAATATTTTTTAAATTCTGCACTATTTATATCAAAAAACATTTTTTTTTTCAATTAAGATTTGTAGACTTTGTTAGTAATTTTTCATTCGTCAACCTTTATATTTCTATATTTGTAATATGTATTGTTAATTAATTTTTCTCTATTGCAAGAATCCATGAAATGTTTGTTAGACATCATTTGTCTTGTGAATCTAAATTTGGTATACAGTTTTAAATTGAAAACGCTTCACTGCAATTTATATTATCAGAAAATTAATGTAATATTATTTATTTAACATTCATTTTTGAATTATTGGCTTTATTGATTTTTTCAATTAAAATATGTTCACTTTATTTCTCATTTTTCATTCGTCGTCCTTTATATTTGGTACATTTCTTTGATATTTTTTATATTTCTAATATATATTGTTCATTTATTTTTTATCTATGAATTATACAGATTTTTCTCTATTGCAAAAATACATTAAATATTTTAGATGTGTGGCGAATTATAATTGTTAAAAAATAAATCGCTGGTAGTTTATTTAAATTTTAACTGCAATTTATCTGATCAAAAAATTTAATTATTTATTAAAGGGGTCATATAATGGTACATGCACTTTTACAAGTTGATTGTACTGCAATGTGTGTTGGCAGTGCCTGTACACAACCATCATATAATGATAAAAATCCATCCAGTGTACACTCAGGGTACATTACGGCATGTTTTATATGTACGACGTTCTCAATATAATTCATAATCCCACGTTTATAATGAACAACGCGTTATGGTTATTGTGTTATTACAAACTGAGTACGTATACATCAGTAAACACATAGCGTTCGTACATCTCACTAAGTTAATCTAACGTTACCCTGCCAGTACATATAAAAGTGACATTATGTTACCCAAAATATACCCTCAACTGTTGTCAAGGCAACACTCCACGTGCGTTGTGTCTAAACGCCCGCAGAACAGAGGGGCGGAGTCAGCGAAGCTCATTATCATTTAAAGTCATATGCACTGAAACGGCGTGCTGAAAACAGCTGTTTTTGACCAGGTAAAATTAGTGTTTTCTTACAATACTAATGAGAATTTTTAATTAAGGTATATTACAAACTTTTCATTTTGACCCTAAAGAATCAAATTAACTTGTATGAAAATGGCATTATATGTCCCTTTTTAAATCAGGTGTGCCCAACCCTGCTCCTGCCGATCGACTGTCCTGCACAGTTCATCTCCAACCCTAATCAAACACACCTGAAGCAACCAATTAAGGTCTTCAGGGTCACTTGAAAATTAAAGGCAGGTGTGTTTAATTAGGGTTGGAGATAAACTGTGCAGGACAGTCGATCGGCAGGAGCAGGGTTGGGCACCCCTGCTTTAAATAATAAATTAATGTTTTTTATTGACTTTTTTTGTATTTAATATATTATTTTTGAACAAAAAACCCAAAGCATCAGACGTTTGGAGCCCACTGTAAGCGGTAATCTGAGACGGGACATTAGGATGTAGAAGCACAAAGGCGTCATGCGTTCATGAAGCACACAAGCACTCGTCAGGTCAGGTGTGTGAGAGTCACACAAGCACTCGTCAGGTCAGGTGGTGTGAGAGTCACACAAGCACTCGTCAGGTCAGGTGGTGTGAGAGTCACACAAGCACTCGTCAGGTCAGGTGGTGTGAGAGTCACACAAGCACTCGTCAGGTCAGGTGGTGTGAGAGTCACACAAGCACTCGTCAGGTCAGGTGGTGTGAGAGTCACACAAGCACTCGTCAGGTCAGGTGTGTGAGAGTCACACAAGCACTCGTCAGGTCAGGTGGTGTGAGAGTCACACAAGCACTCGTCAGGTCAGGTGGTGTAAGAGTCACACAAGCACTCGTCGGGTCAGGTGGTGTAAGAGTCACACAAGCACTCGTCAGGTCAGGTGTGTGAGAGTCACACAAGCACTCGTCAGGTCAGGTGGTGTGAGAGTCACACAAGCACTCGTCAGGTCAGGTGGTGTGAGAGTCACACAAGCACTCGTCAGGTCAGGTGGTGTGAGAGTCACACAAGCACTCGTCAGGTCAGGTGGTGTGAGAGTCACACAAGCACTCGTCAGGTCAGGTGTGTGAGAGTCACACAAGCACTCGTCAGGTCAGGTGGTGTGAGAGTCACACAAGCACTCGTCAGGTCAGGTGTGTGAGAGTCACACAAGCACTCGTCAGGTCAGGTGTGTGAGAGTCACACAAGCACTCGTCAGGTCAGGTGTGTGAGAGTCACACAAGATCTCGTCAGGTCAGGTGGTGTGAGAGTCACAAAAGCACTCGTCAGGTCAGGTGGTGTAAGAGTCACACAAGCACTCGTCAGGTCAGGTGTGTGAGAGTCACACAAGCACTCGTCAGGTCAGGTGTGTGAGAGTCACACAAGCACTCGTCGGGTCAGGTGTGTGAGAGTCACACAAGCACTCGTCAGGTCAGGTGTGTGAGAGTCACACAAGCACTCGTCGGATCAGGTGTGTGAGAGTCACACAAGCACTCGTCGGGTCAGGTGTGTGAGAGTCACACAAGCACTCGTCGGGTCAGGTGTGTGAGAGTCACACAAGCACTCGTCAGGTCAGGTGGTCAGGTGGTGTGAGAGTCACACAAGCACTCGTCAGGTCAGGTGGTCAGGTGGTGTGAGAGTCACACAAGCACTCGTCGGGTCAGGTGGTGTGAGAGTCTACGGTTAAAGTGCAGTTAAAGTGCAAAATGGTAAAACTAATGAATTGACCCGACACAGTGTTACCCGTGAAAGACATACTAATCATCCAACAAAAAACATGGTTTCTCGTGTAAACGGTGGCCGGTGCTTTATACAGATGCAACATCTATAATGCTAAGTAAACATTTGATACGTCTGAAGTAAAAAAATAAAGTCCGTAATTTGCGTTTCGATATACCGAACCATGTGATGATGAGTCCGTGACGTCACATGGCGCCAGAACCCCACGCTCAAACGCTTACAGAGGAACGTACTTCTGTTTATCCCGCTGGTCCCGGCTCCGGCTCCGGCCCGGTCGAGTGGATGATGGGATGGACTGGCCCGACGGGCTCTTCTTGCTGGGGAAGTTGGTGGAGTTGGTGGACAGGTTGGCGCGGGTCTGGCCGGCGTTGTGGTCGAATTGCATCAGGCAGAAGATCAGATCTGTAGGCACCAGCTCAAAGTCGTACGGAGGGTTCGTGATCACGTATCTGTAACGAGAGGAACAAACGTTCACACACCACTGACGATAGTTTCGGCTGACACCAAACGAGTGAGTGAAGAAACGAATCTACGGAAGAAAAGAGTAGTAACTTGCTCACATAAGCAAAAGTTTTGAAAGAAATTAATACTTTTATTCAGCAAGGAAGCATTAAATTGATCAAAAATGTATTTTACATTGCTATAAAAAATCTGTTTCTAATATTATTTTGATGGTCCCCTTCAGACATTCTGTTTAAAATACTATAGTAAAGCTAATAGGACTAGATATTTCAATCCCTTTAGTAGAAAACTCTTGACACTAGCAGTCGGTGTGTAGTGGTGAAAAGGAGGACAAGGTATGTCATTGGAGTCATCAGGTGGGCACCCTGCTTCATCGACGTTTCGTTGATTGAAGCCCACAACGTCTCCATAAGGAGTATGGAGTGTACTCCAACAGTGTACCCAGCGTCCCAGGTACACCCCCCTCCATGCCATACCCTTCATATCCCTGATGGGCTCTGCATGGCAGGGGCGTCCTTCTCCCTGAGTCGGCCCTAAGCCTGACCGCATACCATCTGTCTCTACCTTGCTGCCCAGTTGGAGTCCTTACGGTTGATCCAGAGCCAGTTACTGCTTTTCTCGGCAGCACTTGACATGGACTTGATGGCCTGTTGGAGACAGCGACCCTTCACCCCTATCTTTCTCAGCAAACTGGTGGTAGATGTAGCAACAAATCCCCTGCATCCTACCTCTACTGGGAAGATACTGGTCTTCCAGCCATTCTGGGATGCTTCAGCTGCTAGGTCGGAATATTTATTCTTTTTCCTCTCATAAGCCTCTTCAACTCCATCTTCCCATGGTACAGTTAATTCCACAACATATACAAGTTTTGTAGTTGGAGACCACAGGAGTGTTGTAGCCACTATTTCTGGGGGAAATACAAGCTTCTTATCAAGGTCCACTTCCAACTTCCAATCCCGCGCTGACTGCAGGATGCTTGTATCCTTAGGTGCTGTACTCTGTTTCTGATTTTGGCCAGCTGGTACGAAATTTGGGAAGTTGACCTGTACTGCCGATGTTTGTGGGAGATTGTTTGTGGTGGTTCGCTTCTGTTCCATTATTGATGCCAGTTCTCTGAGAACTTGGTTATGCTGCCAAGTATAGCGCCCTTGGGTGAGACTTGTAGTAAACCCTGATAGAATGTGCCTTAGGGATGCAGGTACTTGACAAAGGGAACAGGCAGGATCTTCTCCATACCACACTTTCAGATTTTGGGGGTAGGGTAGCAGGTCGTATGTGGCCCTGATGACAAAACTCAGTTGAGCTCCCTCCATCTGCCAAATGTCACGCCAGCTGAGGTTTTTTTTTCTCCAGACCCTCCCAGTTGGTCCATCTCCCTTGCTTGGCCATTGATACGGCTTTGGCATGTCGCTCTCCATCCTCCTGTCTCCTTACCTCCTCTACCACTAGCTGTCTCTTCTGCACTGATGTTGCTTTATGCCACAGAGGAGTTTTGGGGATGAGTCCGAACCCTGCCTTTCCATGCTGTACTTGTCCAACCAGATCTCTGAAATGAAGTGCAGACTTTGCACTCTGAACAGCTTCTGATGGAGTCCATTTTCTTCCTGCTACCACCCGGGGGGCTGCTGTTCGAATGACTGCATCCTCAGATTCAGATAAGGTCATGATGAGCCTTGCTTTGGTGCATTTGAACTCTTCAACGAGCCCTGTGATTGGTAATTCCAACTTGCCATGTCCATAAAGTCCAACAGAACTTAAACAACGTGGAATTCCAAGCCACTGCTTCAGCTGTGTGCTTACTAGCCGTTCCAACTTTTCAACCTTGGCGATGGGGATCTCATATACGGTTAACGGCCACAAGAGTCTTGGGAGTATTCCAAACTGAAAACACCATACCTTGAGTTTTCCTGGCAACAAGGTTTATTGATGCGCTCCATGTACATGTTAGTATCATTTTTTAGTTGTTCAAACTGTGGTGTCTTTGAGCTTTGCATCATACCATCTCCCCAAGCTCTTTACTGGCATTTCTGAGATAGTTGGAACAGGTGTTCCACCAACATGAAATCTTTGGTCTGTAACTTGGCCTTTCATGATGGAGATGCTTCTGCACTTATTGGGCTTTAACTTCATCCTCGCCCATGTTATATTTTGATGAAGTTTCTCCAGCAATCTTTTGGTGCAGGGGACAGTTGTTGTGAGTGTTGTTAGATCGTCCATATAGGCTTGAATTGGTGGTAACCTCTGATTACTTTGTAGTCGTTCTCCTCCCACGACCTCTCCATTGCCATCGTGAAGGCCAATGGGGAGACGGTACATCCCGCCATGATACCTATCTCCAGCGGTTGCCAATTTGTGGTGAAGCCTGACGTTGTAAGGCAAAACTGTAGATCCTGGAAGTAGTGTTTCACTAGATTCGTGATTGTAGTCGGAACCTGGAAGAAATCAAAGGCAGCCCACAGAACTGGATGAGGAACTGAACCATAGGCATTGGGCAGATCAAAGAACAAGACGTGAAGATCTTTCCCTTCTTTCTTTGCAGTCTGGATTTGATGCCATATAATGCTGTTATGTTCCAGGCATCCCGAAAAGCCTGCGATGCCAGCCTTTTGAATTGAAGTGTCAATGAAGTGGATTTGTTTTAAATACTGTGTCAGTGGTTGTGCCAATACACTGAAAAAGATCTTGCCTTCAATGTTCAGCAGTTTTATCTGGCGGAACTGTTCAATGTTGGTCGAGTTCTTTTATTTTGGGATGAACACCCCTCCCGCTCTTCGCCAGGCTTTCGGAATAATTTGCTTGACCCACACCACCTTCATGTTCTTCCACAGAATCTTCAAAACATCTGGAGCGTTCTTGTAGACACTATACGGTACGGCATTAGGGCCTGGTGCAGATGCCGATCTTGCCTTCTTCACTGGCTGCTTCACCTCGCTCAGCTTGGGAGGGCTGATATCTAACTGATGTTGTGGTGATGATATTGGAGGGATGTCAGTGGGGACAACGATCGGTTCATCTTTTTTCCCATCTGTATAGATGGTTCTCAGATGCTCTTCAACCTGGTCTTTTGATATTTTCAGGGATCCACTCTTCTCCTTTGTGAATATGCCTTTCACAAATTTAAACGGGTCTTTATAGAAATCGGTTCTGACTTTTTCTTTTTTGTTCCGGCGCATCCGCAAGCTTTCTGCTCGGCAGAGTTTTGAGACCCTTTGCTTTAGGTCTTCTTGAAGTACGTTGATGCCTTCCCTTTCTTCCACTGTCGCCTTTCTCCACAACTTTCTTAGCCGTCGCCTCTCTTTTACAAGTTGTTGGATTTCTTGCAGCCGACAGGACTTGGGGGCGGGAAGCATGTGTTTCTTTTTGACTTGTTCCTTTACTCCACATTTCTCCTCTCCGTAGCTGTAAATAAGGTTGCCCATCTTCTCCAGCTTCTTCTCAGCTGACCCTTTGATGTTATTTAGGATAAGGCTCAAGTCTGTGTTGATGGTTTCCCACTCCTTGCTGTTTGATTTTGGCCATTTCACCAACGGATTAAGTCCTTGCATGTTTTCTTTTTTTGCGGCGGGCTGGTTGTTGTTGTCTTGGACTGGTGGTTCTACCTGAAGCTTCCTCCTCATTCCCTGGGGTGCTGATTCTCTGCGGACTGTGGGGTTCTTCCTGCCGCTGATTCTCATCTGGCTAATTTAACCTTCTTCTTGACAGAATCTGGTCAATGCGGGGCCCTGGGTTGGTGGTTTTCAGGCATTTCTTCCGTACTTGATGTACCTTAAGACCATGGATTGATGTTACTTTCACCCAACCACACACGCAAATCTGAAGAACATGTCCAACTGCTGGTTTCTCAAGAGTCTTGCTACTTTTTTCATTCGATGTCATGTAAGTAAGGTTGCATCTACTGTACATGCCAACCTATTCCTCAAACCTGAACCCAAACAAACTCTACTAATACTCTGAGTTAGTTAACATGTAGCGTCAACGTTATTTATAGGGCGTTCACACTTGTAGTTCAGTTCGCTTGGCTCGTTTGGTCCAGACTAAATAACAAACAAAAAACATCTGTGAAAAAGCTGAAAATTATTACATTTTTGAATATTTTCAAATTCTGCACTATTTATATCAAAACAACTTTTTTTTTCAATAAAGATATGTAGACTTTATTAGTAATTTTTCATTCGTCAACCTTTATATTTTTATGTTTGTAATATGTATTGTTCATTTATTTTATGGATCTGTAAGTTCACATTTAGTCCTTAGAGTTCACATTGGCATTTTAACACTGAGCCTAAGGCATAGGGATATGTTTACAACCTGATTGGTCGGTTTTTATTACGTGTTGCATCCAAAACAATGGTGTGTTCTGGGACAAATGCGCACGTTGTGTGTGCGTAGACTACATATGATGGTATTTTGACCAGCTGAGAACTTGTGAATAGCTTATAATGTGTATAAAGGAGTCAAAACAGCGGCAGGAATCCCTCCATCACACACACACACACACACACAACTATGATGGGGAACATCAGGATTATGACGAGACGAGCATTCTGTCCTTTTTAGGGTCACATCATGTCCTGCTTTAGGTTGGTTCACATGTCTTTGGTCTGTGTTGTGTTCAGATTTCATCCAAACCGCACCAGAGTTGGTTTGGAAGCGAACTGAGACCCATCTTGTGAGCGTCTCGGCCCGCTAGTTTGGTGCGCTCCAGGGTTCAGACGGCAGCGCTCACTCTTACCGCACTAACAGAGCAATCGCAGCAGAGTTCGTTTCAATCCAAACAAACATCCAAGTGTGAACAAACCCATGGATAACACAATATCTAAAGGGGACCATCAAAATAAATTGTTACTCAAATAAATGATGTTCTTTTAAACTTTCTATTCATCAAAGAATCCTGAAAAACACAAAAATATGAAGCAGCACAACTGTTTTCAACATTGATAATAACCATAAATGTTTCTTGAGCTAATCATCATATTAGAGTGATTTCTGAAGGATCATGTGACACTGAAGACTGGAGTAATGATGCTGAAAATTCAGCTTTGATCAGAGGAATAAATTACACTTTACTGTATATTCACATAGAAAACAGATATTTTAAATTGTAATAATATTTCACAATATTACTGTTTTAGATCAAATAAAACACCAAGCCGCACCAAACCTTGGTGCGGCAAAAGGGACTCTTTCAAAAACGCTATTTAAAAAAAAGATATTACATACATGTTCCATACGAACACAACAAACCCCAGTGAAGCGTGTGTTCACTCACCGTTTGGTGCACTGACTGGGTGATCCCAGGTGTGCGTCTCTTAAACGGTAGATCCCAAAACACAACATGTTGTACGTCTTTAATGCTTTACAGAATAAATCACCATAACAGCCACCATCCTGAAAAACAAAAAACATACACATTATATGGTGCTACTAAATTGCTAGAGGAACAGTTTTAGTATTTTACTATCAAGCCTCCAAACATCCAATCACATCCTCTGACGCGAACTTTGTGTTGGACAGCGAGGGATTTATTTGGTAAATGAGTTTTATCATAGCTTATCCGTGTGTCTTCTGATTGGATAAAAAATTATCCACCTCAATTAAGCGTATACGTATGCACATTTGTAGACTTTAACTCAACTCAACTTTATTTCTAGAGCACTTTTAAAAACCACAATGGGTACCAATGCTGTACATAAAAATAACAAAAATAAACAAATGCATATGATACGCGATCGAGTAACCGTCAGACAGTTGATCAATTTATGCCCATCTTGGCATTTCCATCCAGTGTTTCTTAAGCAATATCCCAAAATTTGCATAAAAATATATGGATGGAAACATAGCTACTGACATTTCATGTGTTCATCCACTATTCTGAGACACTGCATGTCATCTAAACATGAATAAAACTGAAGGTGTCTCACCCCCAGGTCAGCGAAGGGTCCGTCATAGAGCGCCAGCTGAGCGACCCGGCACCGGTCTCTGTTGGCCAGAGTTTGAGGAGTGCTGTAACCTCCTCGCAGAGCGTTCTCCTCCGCCAGCAAACCCTCCAGCTCCGGTGTGGCGCCTCCCGTCACCAGCGTCCGGATCAGAGTCAGGATATTGTCATTGAAGTACGTCTGAGAGGGAAAGACATACGGAAGCATTAAAGGGATAGTTCACCCAGAAATGAAAATTAGCCCATGATTTACTCACCCTAAAGTCATCCTAGGTGTATATGACATTCTTCTTTCAGACGAATACAATCAGAGTTATATTAAAAATTGTCCTGCTCTTCCAAGCTTTATAATGGCAGTGAATGGCTGTTTCTGTTTTGAAGTCCATAAAAGCACATCCATCCATCCATCCATCCATCCATCATAAAAGTGCATCCATCCATCATAAAAATGCATTTATCCATCATCAAAGTGCATCCGTCCATCATAAAAGTGCATCTATTCATCATAAAAGTGCATTCATCCATCATAAAAGTGCATCTATCCATCATAAAAGTGCATCTATTCATCATAAAAGTGCATTCATCCTTTATAAAAGTGCATCTATCCATCATAAAAGTGCATCCATCCATCATAAAACTGCATCTATCCATCCTAAAAGTGCATCTATCCATCATAAAAGTGCATCTATTCATCATAAAAGTGCATTCATCCATCATAAAAGTGCATCCATCCATCATAAAAGTGCATCTATCCATCATAAAAGTTCATCCATCCATCATAAAAGTGCATCTATCCATCATAAAAGTGCATCTATTCATCATAAAAGTGCATTCATCCATCATAAAAGTGCATTCATCCATCATAAAAGTGCATCTATCCATCATAAAAGTGCATCTATTCATCATAAAAGTGCATTCATCCTTTATAAAAGTGCATCTATCCATGATAAAAGTGCATCTGTCCATCATAAAAGTGTATCCATCCATCATAAAAGTGCATCTATCCATCATAAAAGTGCATCTATTCATCATAAAAGTGCATTCATCCTTTATAAAAGTGCATCTATCCATCATAAAAGTGCATCCATCCATCATAAAAGTGCATTCATCCTTTATAAAAGGGCATCTATCCATCATAAAAGTGTATCCATCCATCATAAAAGTGCATCTATCCATCATAAAAGTGCATCTATTCATCATAAAAGTGCATTCATCCATCATAAAAGTGCATCTATCCATCATAAAAGTGCATCTATTCATCATAAAAGTGCATTCATCCTTTATAAAAGTGCATCTATCCATCATAAAAGTGCATCCATCCATCATAAAAGTGCATCTATCCATCATAAAAGTGCATCCATCCATCATAAAAGTGCATCTATCCATCATAAAAGTGCACCAATTCATCATAAAAGTGCATTCATCCTTTATAAAAGTGCATATATCCATCATAAAAGTGCATCCATCCATCATAAAAGTGCATCTATCCATCATAAAAGTGCATCCATCCATCATAAAAGTGCATCCATCCATCATAAAAGTGCATCTATTCATCATAAAAGTGCATTCATCCATCATAAAAGTGCATCTATCCATCATAAAAGTGCATCTATTCATCATAAAAGTGCATTCATCCTTTATAAAAGTGCATCCATCCATCATAAAAGTGCATCTATCCATCATAAAAGTGCATCTATTCATCATAAAAGTGCATTCATCCATCATAAAAGTGCATCTATCCATCATAAAAGTGCATCTATTCATCATAAAAGTGCATTCATCCATCATAAAAGTGCATCCATCCATCATAAAAGTGCATCTATCCATCATAAAAGTGCATCCATCCATCATAAAAGTGCATCTATCCATCATAAAAGTGCATCTATTCATCATAAAAGTGCATTCATCCATCATAAAAGTGCATCTATTCATCATAAAAGTGCATTCATCCATCATAAAAGTGCATCCATCCATCATAAAAGTGCATCTATCCATCATAAAAGTGCATCCATCCATCATAAAAGTGCATCTATCCATCATAAAAGTGCATTCATCCATCATAAAAGTGCATTCATCCATCATAAAAGTGCATCTATCCATCATAAAAGTGCATCTATTCATCATAAAAGTGCATCTATTCATCATAAAAGTGCATTCATCCTTTATAAAAGGGCATCTATCCATCATAAAAGTGTATCCATCCATCATAAAAGTGCATCTATCCATCATAAAAGTGCATCTATTCATCATAAAAGTGCATTCATCCATCATAAAAGTGCATCCATCCATCCATCATAAAAGTGCATCTATCCATCATAAAAGTGCATCCATCCATCATAAAAGTGCATCTATCCATCATAAAAGTGCATCTATCCATCATAAAAGTGCATCCATCCATCATAAAAGTGCATCTATCCATCATAAAAGTGCATCTAGAGCATTTTTGGATAGATGAAGTGGATCTATCTAGATGGATAAATGCATTTTTATGATGGATGGATGCACTTTTATGATGGATAGATGCACTTCTATGATGGATAGATGCACTTTTATGATGGATGGATGTGCATTTATGGACTTCAAAACAGAAACAGCCATTTACTGCCATTATAAAGCTTGGAAGAGCCAGGACATGTTTTAATATAACTCTGATTGTATTCGTCTGAAAGAAGAATGTCATATACACCTAGGATGACTTGAGGGAGAGTAAATCATGGGCTAATTTTCATTTTTGGGTGAACTATCCCTTTAAAGTCGCAGGACAGCGCTTGAGGTCTGACGCCAGTGTTTTCAGTGAGACTTACAGCACTCATTAATGAATCCAACACACTGACGGCAAACGCCGTTCCACAGGCGAAGGGTTGTGTGAGATACAGCTCTGTGTCGGGGTCGTCGTCATCATCCTGGTCCAGGAACTGGACGTTTGAGTCGTTCACTGCACACACACACACACACACACACACACACACTGATTGTTAGGAATGTAATTACTGTATTTAAGTGAGGATTATTATTAAAGAACAATCACAGGAAATAACAGGACAACACAGGGTCAAAAATGAACACTTTTTGGAGTAACTTTTATCAGTGCAGTGGCTGGTAGATTTAATAAGAACTTTATTAGAAGAACAACAGCATAAAAAACAACAACAATGAATCCTGTCTAGTTCATATTTTTCTCCACACCTTCAGAACTTCTGATAAAACCTGCCAAAAATAAGTCGGATCATGGATCATGAGTCATGTTTCACCACAAAATTAAACTAAAATAAAAAACACATTTAAAATACATATTGCAAAGATGGACCTTTTTGTATTATCATTTTTTCATGACAATCCCCCCAAATACGAATTCTCATTACTTTTCCAGTCACAATTTAAGTCAGAAATTTTAGATAAAATTAAAAAATTTAATATAATTATTTTTATTTGCATTTGTTGAACTGCCTTTTTGTTGATTTAAATAAATAAATAAAATAATTATTTTACCACCAGCTGTGTTACTTAAGCAATCTGTTACATTAGTATCAGGAAAATGTGAGTAAAACAGGTAAATGTAATAAAACTTTATTAGAAGTAAAGTAGTAAGAATAAGTTCTACTTTTCATCCAGACCTTCTTGAAGCAACATGATATTATGATGTGTGTTAATGGATGAGTCTGATAAAACAAGTCTATATTTTTTATATATATATATAATAAAAATAATGCAAAATGCAGTTTCATGGTCAGTAAAAAACATGTATTGCCAGAAAATATTATCAATTCATTGGCAGAAGTGGCAGGGAGTTCATTTTGGACCCTGAACTCGTGTGTTTCCAGTCTGAGACTCAGAAACGGAGTGACGGATTATTTATTAAAAGACAATTGATTAGCAGTTTGACAGGAAGGACCAGCGTCTCACCACACAAAAACACACAGGATTCACAGCATGCGACAGTCACACACGGCGCTCATGCCAACACCGAAAAACACCCTCAGAAAGCAACAGAGTGCATGAAAAGAAAACTGAAGCACTGACAGAACTAAAGGAATAAAGTCTAAAGGATGAGGAATGAAGCACGTGTGTCCGGTGAGCCGCCCGTCAGCGGGTCTTACCCAGCTCAGTTATCATTGGGATGTTGTTTCCGCTGCTCTTGTCCTGGCTCAGAGAAACCAGGGGCAGCAACTTGTCTGTTTTAGCTATCAGCATAAAACAACCAGTTACCATAGCAGCTAGTTACCAGAAACCCACACACTAGCTTCAACAGCACTTCTAGCAACTTACCAAAACCATCCAGTTACTAAAACAGCCATTTACACGACGCAAGCGCAACTTTTTCCCAGGCTCCATTAGTTAACAACTGAACAATACGTCTAAAGCATGTATTAATCTTAGTTAATGTCAACATTTACTAATACATTAGTAAAATTAAAAGTTTTACCTGGTTATATTATTTAATGGATTAATAAATCCTGTATTGCTCATTGTTAGTTAATGTTATGGTTAAGTTTTACAGATAAAAACTTTTTTTTTTTTAGTTTTTTGAAGTATGCTGCATTTATTTGATCTAAAATACAATAAAAACAGTAATATTGTGAATTTTTATATATAATATAATATATAGTAAAGTGTAATTTATTCCTGTGATCAAAGCTGAGTTTTCAGCATCATTACTCCAGTCTTCAGTGTCACATGATCCTTCAGAAATCACTCTAATATGATGATCTGATGCTCAAGAAACATTATTATTAATGGTGAAAATTATATTTCTTTGGAAAATGTGATACATTTTATTTTTCAGGATTCTTTGATGAATAAAAAAGTTCAAAAGAACAGCATTTATTTGAAATAGAATCTTTTGTAACATTATAAATGTGTTTGTTGTCCCTCTTGATACATTTTTAATGTGTCCTTGCTGAATAAGAGTGTGTGAAAGGTTGAAATGTGAGTCTCACCGAGCTCAGTGATGATGGGAATGTTTGCTCCTGTGGTTATGGACGCCTGCCGTACCAGTCCGTGAACAGGACTGTTCTCCGGAGAGGAGCGATCCATTCCAGGAGGAGTGAAACCTGGAGCAGGAACACAACAGAAGAACCATGTCCCATGTCATCCAAGATGTCCATGTCTTATGTCTTTCTTTCTTCAGTCGAAAAAAAATTAATGTTTTTGATGAAAACATTCTAGGATTTTTCTCCATATAATGCACTTCAATGGTAGCCAAACGGTTCAAGGTCTAAATGACCGTTTCAGTTCAGCTTCAAAGGGCTCTAAACGATACCAGACGATGAATAAGGGTCTTATCTAGCGAAACGATCGGTCATTTCAAAAATAAATAAAAAAGTTAAAATTTTATAGGCACAAATGCTCGCCTTGCGAACTCTCCTGTTCGAACTAGTTCATCAAAATGAACGAATCTTTTTTCGAGTCAATGACTCGAAAAAAGATTTGTTCATTTTGATGAATGAGTCAATGACTCGAAAAAAGATTTGTTCATTTTGATGAACGAGTCAATGACTCGAAAAAAGATTTGTTCATTTTGATGAACGAGTTCGAACAGGAGAGTTCGCAAGGCGAGCATTTGTACCTATAAAATTTTAACTTTTTTATTTATTTTTGAAATGACCGATCGTTTCGCTAGATAAGACCCTTATTCATCGTCTGGTATCGTTTAAAGCCATTTGAAGCTGCACTGAAACGGTCATTTAGACCTTGAACCGTTTGGCTACCATTGAAGTGCATTATATGGAGAAAAATCCTGGAATGTTTTCTTCAAAAACATTAATTTCTTTTCGACTGAAGAAAGAAAGACATGGACATCTTGGATGACATGGGGGAGAGTAAATTATCAGCAAAAGTTTTTTAAAAAGTGAACTACTCCTTTAACTATGACATTAATGCGATTAATCACGATTAAATATTTTAATCATTTGACAGCCTCTGGTCTTGATTGGCTGAACAGCGTCTCTAAGCTCCGCCCTCAAACACTAGTTTATCTGAGACTGGAAGAGTTTGGCTCGTGTTGTTCATGTCGAGGAGACGCTGTTTTCTGAGATTGAGACGGTGAAACCCACGCCATCGTCACTGTTTGTATCACTGTGATCCAGAGCTGAGATTCAGATATAATGAGCGTTGGGTTTCTGACCAATCACAACAGACTGAGTCATCTGACCAATCAGAGCAGAGTAGCTCTCGGAGAGGCGGGGTTTAGAGAGACTGAATCTGCAGACGAACCGTTTCAGACACTGAGAGAAAAGAGCTGATGCTGCAGTGATTACCGTAATTCCTCAAATAAAGGCCGGGGCCTTTATTTACCTGAACTGCAGATGGTAGCCGGCTTTTATTTGAAGCAGGCTTTTATTAGAGGTTGGCCTTTATTTCTAATTCGCAATCCCCACCAGCCCGCCAGCGAATTTTTTTTTTGCAGGGTGGTAGGGGAAGAATCATTAATATTCATTGGGGAACTCATCCGCAATTGGTTCGCTGTCACACGTCACTCAGATTGACATGGCAGGTCAAGACGGTGTCCCCGCAAAGATACAGAAGTTCGCGAATTTCGTGAGCGGTCTCCGCACAAATCTCCCGGATTTGGATAACCAAATGTTGACAGGTATGACTTACCTTCGTGAAAGTGTCTGTTGTCACGAAGGAGACAATGTCTGTTTTCTCTATCACATCTCATTAGAGATGCGTCACGGCGAGCCAATCAGGGACGAGTTCCCCAATGAATATTAACGAGTCTTCCCCTACCACCCTGCAAAAAAAAAAAATCGCCGCTCGCCAGCCAAGTTTCCATGGTGACGCGTCATGCTTGGCACGTGTTCACCACAGCCAAAATAGCGCTGTATGACAGATGTAGCGCTTTTATTTCTAAATATTAACAAACTTGCTTACCATGTCATCAACTATCTTCTATTCTGACTCTCAAATCCGTGTAAGTGAGTTTGTTTTGTCGTTTAAAACCCTTTATAAATGATCTTGATCTGTAACGTGAGATGGGCACCGCAGTTCGGAGATTCCTGTTGTATTTGTTAAGTTACAGCGCGTGAATTCTTCAGTTTCTCCCGAAATACATGAAAGTTACTTTATCGAACTTTAGAACTTTATAGTTACTTACACACTGTGTATCTGATATGAATAAAACACGTCGCCAAATATATTTGAATGGATTGTTATTGCTGCTTCCATTGACACCATTGTGTATTTTACAAACTATAAATTTATTGTTTTGCTATAAATCATATCTATTTAAATGTCTGAAACCTAAAATAAACATGTGGTTAAAAACACTGAATAGTTGTGATATATGACCAGCGCTGAGCTTGTCGCTGAGCCGTCTTTGAGTGTACACTCATTTAAAGTGTACCTATTCACACTATTTTTTCCCCGGCCTTAATTTGAGACCGGCCTTTATTTGTCCGCGTTGACCATGCCCCCGGCCACTATCAGAGGCCCGGCGTTTATTTGAATACCGGTCTTTATTTGAGGAATTACGGTATTATGAGAATATTAAAGTGTTTTAGACCTTAAATGCATGTAAACATGTTGTTGGAGACTCCAAAACAACATTAGGAACCTTTACAATAGCATAACAGGGGCACTTTAAGATATTAATGGTAATGGTAATGGACTGCATTTATATAGCGCTTTCACAGACCCAATGGCCACCAAAGCGCTTTACATTTGCCTCACATTCACCCATTCACTCACTCATTCATACACCGACGGGCGACGGCAGCCATGCAAGGCGCCATCCAGCTCGTCGGGAGCAGCTGGGGTTAGGTGTCTATATATTAGGTCTAGTATGAAAACGAAGTGAATTTATGCTTAAAATAAGAAAAAGTTATGTCAGATATTTGTTCTTGCTTTAAGCATAAACTCACTATCTATAATCTCAATATCTCAAGTAAATTCTATTTTTTTAGACATATGTAATGGAAAACAAAACATAAAATGTTTGCATTATACGGGTCCTGCCGTTACCTTGAGAGTTGGCCTGCAGAAGCCCAATACTGTCATCAAACAGCATAGACTTGATGTTGAGAGACGCCAGAATACATTCCTTATCCTGCAGAGAGGCGTCGTCGATGTTGTTCTGATTGGCTGACAGGATGACGCACATGTCACACAAGTTGATGTTGACGGCTCTCAGATCGGCCCGGCTCAATGGAGTGCCCTGAACGAGTGACAGGCGTCAGAAACGCGCCGATGTACGCCATCACTGATTTAACAGAGAGAGACGCCACTCACCGGTAAGATGGAGACTTTGGGGAAGTTGTGTAGCGTCTCCCACTCTCTCTTCAGGTACTCCAGAGAGCCCACGAACACGATGGGCTTCAGCTCGTGATAATGGAAGTTACTGGCTCTCAGAGGCATCACCAGGTTACGCAGACCAATCACAGCCGACTTCACGTCCCCGAATATACAAACCACCACGTGACCACTCAAAACGGTCATCGCCGCCTCGCTCCGAGTCTGAGAGAGAAGAACACACTAATATGATTTATGACTGACCTCACAAACACTAGTCTGACACCGGTAATAACTAAAACTAGAGAAAAAACATTTAGGTTAATTGAAATAATATAAATGTTAAATTAAATTAAATATAGAAATAAAAATACTTTCTGATACACTTTCAGCAAACTGCCAAATAAAAAATTCTCATTTAGTTGAAAACTGAAAGACACAAAAAAGTAATAAAAATACTTGACAAAAATACTCAAAATTATTAAAACTTACTTTAAGTTATACTCTTCTGAGTGAATATTTCAGTTAGTTGGCAATGCAACATTTGTCATTTTTTATTTAGTTTTGTTGAAGAACTAAAATCAACAACACTAAAATTTAACTAAAACAAATAAAAAAAACTGAATATGCATATTTTTCTTTAAAAAAGTCATTAAACCGACAAAAAAAAAACTAATTTCCATTTAGTTTAGTAATAAAATGACTAAAAACAACTAAACTAAAAAAAATATAATATAAAATAGACATTTTAATTGACAAACTGACAACAAAAAAAAACACAACAAAATTACTAATACTAAAATGGAAAACATATAAATAAAATCTAATGAATATGAATAAATACTATAATACAATGTAAAATATGATACTATAACACTGGTCTGGCATCTAAATATTGGAAAACACAAAGTTTTAAAATGTCATTTCACTCAATTCTGTTTTGTAATGTTCTGATTGTCTCTTACCAGAAGGACCTTCTCTATGTCTTTCGATGGACACCAGTGAAACATTCCTGTAGAATCATATTTCTTTATGTTCTCATCCATCGTTTCCATTTGATCGTGTCCTGAGACCAGCAACGGGTCATGCCTGAAATAAACAAACCACAAAACACATCGAAAAGTTAAAATACCTACATCTCGACCAAATTCATGTTCCGGTTCCATTTGTAACAAGACCAATGACACGCTTTAGTCTTTATAAATCACACATTTGAGGAGAATGAACTGGATCCTGGGAAGCACGGCTCGTGTTACAGGACCTGATGGAGAACAGGAGACTCAGGGACGTTTGATTTGCCCATTAAAGAGGTGAAGGTTTCAGCAGATGTCAGAGAGCTTTCCATCCGTCACACACAGCCGTTGTGACTTTATTTTCAATCTGTCTCCCCTCCATCATTAGGCCATTAGAGTCTGAGCTGTAGACGGCTCTCTTCACGTCCTCCAGCTCTCTGTCCATCACATCTAATGCTCACGGTCAGCAGCGCGAGACCAACCGGACAACCTGTGCCACATTACATCACAAACACACACTTTCCCTGTCCTCATGTGCATTCAAGGGTTCATATTAAAAAAATCTGTCAAGAATATGAGTCATGTAAAAAAAAATAACATTAAAAATTGTATTAAATTTTTTAATTTTGCATAAAATTTAGGGCTGTCAAATGATTAATCACATCCAAAATAAAAGTTTTTGTTTACATAATATATGTGGGTGCACTGTGTATAATTATTTTATATATATAAACACACACAGATGCTTGTATATATTTAAGAAATATTTTCATGTATATACTGTATATAGATTTATATATAATTTATATTAGATATAAATATAAATATTTTATATATAAATAATATTTTTTTCTTAAATATACATGCATGTGTGTGTATTTATATATATACAAAATAATTATACACAGTGCATCCACATATATTATGTAAACAAAAACTTTTATTTTGGATGTGATTAATCATTTGACAGCCCTAATAAAATTATATCATTTTATTTTGTATTATCACATTATTTTGTGACAGTTAACCTCTCAAAATCTAATTCACATTACTTTTCCAATTACAATTATATTACAATATTATAAACAATGATACTATTAATGTATAGTTTTTTACATGAAATTTATCAATATAAAACATTTATAGTATTATTGTTATATAGCAAAAAAAATTATGAAAATGGTTTTAAAACTAATTGTGTAACTAAACCAATCATTTACCTTGGTAACAGTAACGTCATTTAGATTTTATTTTCTCATTTAAAAAAGTTTCAAAATGAGCTTATCATGAAAATAATGTCACAAAGCAGAACAATTGTTCAAGGACTTTTAGCTTGTCCTCATTATTTCCTGTGTTTCCTTTCTATTGTCACTGTTTCTAGCACATTTATCATTGGTTGTCATGGTTACCTGTTTCACTGATTTCACACACCTGTTCCTTGTTTTTTGACCCTTGGTTAGTTGTGTAGGCCTATATAATGCCCTCAGTTTCATTTATTTTTCCTCGTGTTGGATTATTCTCTGCTTCGCCTCCTCCTGACTGTGGTAATGGTTCTAAACATAAGCTTAATTTTCTTCATGTAAAATATACTGGAGATTTTCTGATTTTCGAGAGTAACGTGACCTGGACATGTTTTGGTTGTGATGAACGTGAGCCGCTGTGATCTGAAGAGTCGAGATGAGTGTTATCAGACGTGACATCAGACTCGACTCCATCAGACCTTCATTGACAGCAGATTCATAAAGACTCAATCTCTCGCAGTGAAACAACGTTTAATGTTTCAACAAACAGCCTCGCTCGCTCTATTCGATACTCTCAGGGGCTTCATTTGTCAATGCTAAACACATTTATACGATCCTCGCCAGCAGAAAGTCAATAGCTGGCTGATCTGCTCATAGCGGTCAGAAAAGAGTGAGTGTGTCTCAGTCGGGTCCTGTAGCTGCGTGTGGATAAGACCTGACACAAACACACTCAAACACAGGTTGAAACGAAACATCATTTGGGATTATCATGGAAAACGAAGATAATGAATATAATGTAAATTGCATAAACATCCTGGAGAAATTCTATAAAAATAAAGGTAAATAAAGTGACTTTTGAATCACTGAGATTTATGAAGAATAATAATGTTACTAAGATACTGAACATACACTAGGAGAAAATTGGTGTGGGATCTACTTTCAAACAATTTTCAGTCCGAAAACAGCTAATAAATTTCACAAATAATTACAAAGAAGTGACACATTTTCAAGTTGAAAGACTAAAATAGCATTTTCTTATAAATCTTTTTTACAACTTATTTAAACAAAAGTGTAGTGGGAAGTCTAATTTTGTATACAATTTTATGGAATGATTTTGTTGCTGAAATATATATTATATATTGCAGCAAAAAATAAATAAATACAAATATTTTTAAAATGATATCATTTTGTATATAATTTTCTGGAATGATTTTGTTGTTTAACTACATTCATATATATATATATACGGCATATTATATACTGTAGAAAAAAAAATGTGTATATAATTTTTTGGAACGATTTTGCTGCTGAAATACACACACACACACACACACATATATATATATATATATATATATATATATATATACAGCATAATATATACTGTAGAAAAAAAACATAAAAAAAAAACCTATAATTTTCTGGAACGATTTTGCTGCTGAAATACACACACACACACACACACACACACATATATATATACAGCATATTATATACTGTAGAAAAAAAACTTAAATTTTTTTTAAATATAATTTTCTGGAACGATTTTGCTGCTAAAATACACACACACACACACACATATATATATACAGCATATTATATACTGTAAAAAAAAAAAAAATTCTGGAACGATTTTGCTGCTGAAATACACACACACACACACACACACACACACACATATATATATATATACAGTATATTATATACTGTAGAAAAAAATTTACATTTTTTTTTAAATATAATTTTCTGGAACGATTGTGTGTGTGTGTGTGTGTGTGTGTGTGTGTGTGTGTGTGTGTGTATTTCAGCAGCAAAATGGTAAACGGTATAAAACAAATAAAACTGATAATGTAAAACAGATTGCGGGGTGGCAGAAACACTAGATGAGAGAATATTTAGGTTATTTTGCGTTGTTTATTATGGATGTGTCCATCGGCTGAGATCAAACCCTGATGTTCTCCAGGCTATGAGAGCATCGCTGCCCTGAGAGAGTCTACTCCCTCACATAACCTGACACTAACATGCTTTCTAAAGAGCTCGATTCAATCTGCTCTTCATTACTTATTCACCCGGGCCTGCAGGAACCACAGCTGATACGCCACACCAGTGTTTCTGAGAGCCCTAGGGCTACAGCTGAACGCTGCAGACAATCAAACGCCTCGTGGAAAACTAGCCTGAGCCGGAGATCCCGCTGTGTCTGCGGCACATGCCCATACAATAGCAGACCTCGTCTCAGATGAGCTGTGAACACGTCTCAGTCAGCGGCTCTCTCCAGTCTGCAATGTGAATGTTACACTACACAAGTAGTTTTGATAATGCTAATCACTAGTTAAACTGCAGCCACGCTAAAAAGGCTAAACAAAAACTTATTCAAATGTATTTTTAAACATAATATCAGATGTACTTTTTACAGAGCAGTTTTAATCTGCTAGTATTTTATTACACAATAATAGGGATAGTGCGAATGTAATTTAGAATTATTGGAATAACTATCTATAGAGATGAATTTTTTAATGTGTTCATTTATGACTAATAGCCTATAAAAAAATCAGGAAACTAGATGAGGTCAAATAAACCATGCGTATGAGTTGACCCCCCTTTAGATTTGTGCTTATCAATGAAAGTGCAATAATTCTGATGAAATGTAAACATAAATTTCTCAAATGATAACAATCGTTGTGATTATAATTTTGAGCAAAATAATCGTTAGGAGTTTATGCAGCAAGATCAAAATGTGACTAAGTTTTCATTGTCTAAAACTAGACTAAAATGCTCAGATTTTTGCTTGATTAAAACTAGCTGACAAAATTAATATTAAATAGGACATACAGAAAAAAGCATGTCGTCTATAAACGGAGACACAAAATTAATCATTTTGTTAACCGTTACATTTATATGAAATGTTCAAACAAACCAACAGGCTGTGCAAGTTGAGGAAATATAGTCACAAAAGCTGCAGGACAAGGTAATATATATATATATATGATTAATATAAATTTATGATTCATTATTTGGTGATTTATTTCTCTCTAAATCCCACTTGTTGTCAAATTCCAGTCTATATAATATGAATCATTCCTGTCTGGTGTCTTGATAAACTATTCAGAAGATATTATTCTCATTGCATATTAATGGCTTTTATTAATTCAATAGCAGCTCTTTCATCCGTCAGAATCAATAAATGGATGTGTGATTCTGACGGACAGGATAAAAGGCAGGTTCTGGGAGTTAAAAGCAGGCGTCGTGTCGGACAGCACTAAGTGCGGCTGAGACTCGGGAGGGATTCGGGCAGCAGAACTACAGCCTGAGGCAACACACACTGATCCTGGACTCTGATTGGCTGGAGTCACTGGTGTCGTTTTGTGAGGGGATAGAGATGAGAAAATACATTCGCACTAATGCGCACACACACACACGATCAAGAGCTAGACTGACATTTTCTGAAATATACAGTATGAGAAGGGTGTTTATCTGTGCAAAACTCACCATCACAATGCTTTATAGTCGATCATCTAATCATATTCGTTTGATTATCCCTAGAAAATGGTCGCTCTGCTTTTAGTTTCGCTGCTGCAAATGATTGTAATGCGAGTCATTTATTTCAATCTCTGCTTTAAAAAACTATTAGGGAGAGTTTTTATCACAGCTTGTGTGTGTGTGTGTGTGTGTGTGTTGTAATATGTTAGTATGTCCTTCAGGAGATCTTAATTTAAGTGTTCTTAAGTGACTTGGTTAATAATAGCTTTATGGTGTAATGCAATGCTAGTGTAATAACGCCATATTGCTTATTGAAGAGACATGTTTGCGCTCTCACCTGATCTTTGGAGAGCAATTGGGCGACGTTCTCATTCCTCCGTTACGCTGTTTCTTCTTGGGCGACAGAGCCGACTGCTGTTCCTCCTCAACTACTGAAACACCAGCGACAGTTTGAGACAACACAACACTCGCTCATTAACAAACCATTAAAACACGATACGACAACACGAAGGGATGAAGAGTATGGAAAGAGAAACAGTGGGAGATTCGAGGAAGTTTGACTAACAATCCTTTACCAGCATTAGTTTCACACGGAGCAACATTAAAATTGATTTAATTAAAATTTCACTCCCTTTTTAAATGCATATGCCCTGATAAATGCACAAACAGCTTTCACCTAGAGTCTAATATTCATTTATAATATAATATACTCTAACTAATATTAACTAACTCATCATTAAACTTGTCTGCCAATGGCTGGTGAAGGAAACGCACCGTGCCATATTATATAGCCCATTTTTAATTAAATAATAGTTAATTATGTCCTAAAAACTTTTAGTTTTATTTTAATTCAGCTTTAACTATAAAACTATTAGATTTGCAAGTAATCTTTTTTAAGTATGAAAAACACCATCTAGCTTTTAATTCACAAGCACTTTGAACTTTTTGCACCATGCAGTTTATAAAATAAAATTAAAAAAAGACTGAATTCAGTGAATTCAGTGTTGCAATCAGCAAAATTTTTTCCGCTTGTTTATGATTTTGTTATTATTATCAATTTTTATAATGCATTTTTATTAAATATTCATTAATTTTATTAAGATGCAATCATATTTCTGGTCCACATACTTTCGTTTGAGTGGCGTAAAATATTATTCACTTGTTTTTGGTTTTATTTTTTGCGCCCAGCTCTACTAAACGACCTACAAAAACACAGTAAATGAAAAAAAAAAAACATATTTTTCCAACAATCAACACAGGAGCGTTTTAGTATTTCTGAACTCTGTTAGTCCACATGCATTTGCCACACTGCCAGGCCGAGTCTTACGGAGTCTGATGGTGGAGCTGGAATGATATCTGTATTTAACAGGCAGACTGCAGGCCCGATGCAGACCCGCGCCTGTGCCCGCTCCTGTGCCCGCGCCCGCGCCCGTCTGATACAGGTCTCTAGAGCTGGCCAGGCTGAGTCTGTGCAGGTATGAGGCGGCGGGTGACAGCACACTCCCTTTACGGTTATTAACTAGCGGCACCCGGACAGCAGGGGGCGCTCTCACTGTTCTCACTGCGCTCGCAGCTCGGCTTAGCGTGGCGTTAGGGTTCTGGGACTGGAATGTTGGATTGAGCTCATCGTTTACTGTCGGACAAGAAACATTCATTATCAGGCAGAGGAGAGAATCAGCCAAATCTAGAAATTAAAATGGATTTCACTGGGTTTTTTTATACCGTTGCTAATGTATGACTGATATAATGTTGTTTATTTTAGAATTTTTAATTTAAATTTTACTTCACAAATTACTTAATATTATCTATTCAATTTAAAGTGAACATTTAGCTTTAGTATTTTTATGGGAAATATTTTTTATTTTTTTTCAATGCTATTTTACTGCCATCTTGACTAACAACTGTAATATTAAAGACAGGTGCTGTTGTCAAATTGTTTTGAAACCTAATATTTTTGTTTGCTATTTAATATGTGATACTTGAAAATACAGTTTTTTATAAGAAAACAAAAAATTTATCCAGATTTAAATCCAGTGCATGTTTTTTTTTATATTGATTATCTGTATTAAAAAAATATTTATTGATTTATTATTGACATCTATCAGGTAGTGGTGACATTCACAAACTAAAGCTAGCTGAATTATTCGGCATTATTCTAAACTTCACAAAAAAGTTTAGAAGACAAAGAAAACAAATGAAAGCTAAAGCAGTGAAGATTAGGCCGTTTATAAAGTTATAACTCCACATAATCATAACTGCAGTTTAGCAGCGCCATCTGGTGCTGGGAGAGAGCAGTGCATCAGTGGAAATACACAGACAGTATTTGCACACTTACGGCCTGTGTGAACTGACTTCGTACATCCACTAAATATTATCAATGAGCAAAAGACTTAACGCCTGTTCACAGCAAGAAGAACGATAACTATACCAGCGGAAGATATCGTTCTGGTTATTCTAAGCACATGCTTGTCTGTCACTATTTATGTATGACTTTATGTACTATTTTGGACTGCTTTATATACACCAGAACATGTTTTTATGAGTAATACACAACACTGAGGTTTGGACATGAGCAGAAGAATGAAAGAAGGAAGTGAGGAAGAAACAGCAGTTTAAGAAACACATGAGTAAAAATGGACTTACTTGATTTGATGTATCCGTTATAGTTACTTTTAGCTGAGAAAATGCAAAGACAAAGTTAAGGAGCAGTGAAATGGTGAACCAGTAAGCATTTGAGTTACAAAATCTGAAAACGAAAGAAATGGGCCTATAAAATAAATCACACAAGCGTGAGTGTTTTCTCTATGGAACTGACTGTCTATAAATTAACATGTTAAATAAAAGCACATAAGTGAAGCACCATGGAAAAGAAAACCTACACAAACTCATCAAGGAATTGTTAGCCCAAAAACTCCTGTCGCTGTTACACATCTGTCCTTTCCTCCTCTGTACAGGACGGCCGTTCAAACGTTTGGGATCCGTCAGATTTTTTGTGTTTTTAAAATAAGTCTCTTCTGCTCACAAAGGCTGCATTTATTTGATTAAAAATACAATAAAAACAGTAATATTGTGAAATATTATTACAATTTAAAATAGCTGTTTTTTTATATGAATATGTTTTAAAGTGTAATTTATTCCTGTGATCAAAGCTGAGTTTTCAGCATCCTTACTCCAGTCTTCAGTGTCACATGATCCTTCAGAAATCATAAAGACACGTTTATTATTATCAATGTTGAAAAAAATGATGTACAATTTTTTTTCAGTATTCTTTGATGAATAGATACATTTAAAATACATTCAAATAGAAAACAGATATTTTAAATTGTCATAATATTAAACAATATAACTGTTTTTTGTTGTTTAATAAAAAAAAATGCAGCCTTGGTGAGCAGAAGAGTACGGAGCCCCCCTAGTCCCACTTTGTCAAAAAAATGTATTATAACTATCTCGTGGCCTCAAGATAAGTAACTCGTGGCCTCAAGATACTATTTTGAGGCCACGAGATACTATCTTGAGGCCACGAGTTACTTATCTTGAGGCCACGAGTTACTATCTTGAGGCCACGAGATACTATCTTGAGGCCACGAGATACTATCTTGAGGCCACGGGTTACTTATCTTGAGGCCACGAGTTACTTATCTTGAGGCCACGAGTTACTATCTTGAGGCCACGAGATACTATCTTGAGGCCACGAGATACTATCTTGAGGCCACGAGATACTATCTTGAGGCCACGAGTTACTTATCTTGAGGCCACGAGTTACTATCTTGAGGCCACGAGATACTATCTTGAGGCCACGAGTTACTATCTTGAGGCCACGAGTTACTATCTTGAGGCCACGAGATACTATCTTGAGGCCACGAGTTACTATCTTGAGGCCACGAGATACTATCTTGAGGCCACGAGTTACTATCTTGAGGCCACGAGTTACTATCTTGAGGCCACGAGATACTATCTTGAGGCCACGAGTTACTATCTTGAGGCCACGAGATACTATCTTGAGGCCACGAGTTGCTATCTTGAGGCCACGAGATACTATCTTGAGGCCACGAGATACTATCTTGAGGCCACGAGATACTATCTTGAGGCCACGAGTTACTATCTTGAGGCCACGAGTTACTATCTTGAGGCCACGAGATACTATCTTGAGGCCACGAGTTACTATTTTGAGGCCACGAGATACTATCTTGAGGCCACGAGTTACTTATCTTGAGGCCACGAGTTACTATCTTGAGGCCACGAGATACTATCTTGAGGCCACGAGATACTATCTTGAGGCCACGAGTTACTTATCTTGAGGCCACGAGTTACTTATCTTGAGGCCACGAGTTACTATCTTGAGGCCACGAGATACTATCTTGAGGCCACGAGTTACTTATCTTGAGGCCACGATTTACTATCTTGAGGCCACGAGATACTATCTTGAGGCCACGAGATACTATCTTGAGTATCTCAAGATAGTATCTCGAGATACTATCTTGAGGCCACGAGTTACTATCTTGAGGCCACGAGATACTATCTTGAGGCCACGAGATACTATCTTGAGGCCACGAGTTACTATTTTGAGGCCACGAGATACTATCTTGAGGCCACGAGTTACTTATCTTGAGGCCACGAGTTACTATCTTGAGGCCACGAGATACTATCTTGAGGCCACGAGATACTATCTTGAGGCCACGAGTTACTATCTTGAGGCCACGAGTTACTTATCTTGAGGCCACGAGTTACTATCTTGAGGCCACGAGATACTATCTTGAGGCCACGAGATACTATCTTGAGGCCACGAGATACTATCTTGAGGCCACGAGTTACTTATCTTGAGGCCACGAGTTACCTATCTTGAGGCCACGAGTTACTATCTTGAGGCCACGAGTTACTATTTTGAGGCCACGAGATACTATCTTGAGGCCACGAGTTACTTATCTTGAGGCCACGAGTTACTATCTTGAGGCCACGAGATACTATCTTGAGGCCACGAGTTACTATCTTGAGGCCACGAGATACTATCTTGAGGCCACGAGTTACTATCTTGAGGCCACGAGATACTATCTTGAGGCCACGAGATACTATCTTGAGGCCACGAGTTACTTATCTTGAGGCCACGAGATAGTTATAATAAATTTTTTTGACAAAGTGGGACTAGGGGGGCTCCGTAGAAGAGACTTATTTTAAAAAACATTAAAAATCTCACTGATTCCAAACTTTTGACCATACGAATGACACGTATTTACAGCATATACTGTAAACTCTCCTATATAACCATCTTCCTATACTGTTGTAAGTGTTAGTAATTCCAATCAGCACATCTAAATCATTAGAATAAAACACAGCATAAACTGGACATAATTGAGATAAAGACTGCTGTTTTATTCTAAACACATCCGCACGTAAAATAAAGCATTAAAATGAAGATTGAATGAATAACAAAACTAAACTACTGATCTGCATCATTACATTTCACACAAACTGCATGCAGGAGTCCAAGTCTACCACACAGATACTGTATGGGCTTCACATCATGGCACTGCACCAGCCAGATGGCACATACAGTACACAGGCGGCGGGCACAGATGACTACACAGGCACTCGGCACAAGTGCCACCTGGGGAGGCGTTCACTTACAGGAGTGTAAAGTGGTCGTGTTATCATACAGAGACACGGGAGAGAGGGGGAAGCCACGGTGCAGAACCTCCATGTTACTAGCCACACTGTCTGACATGCACGAGCAGCCATGTTCTGCCCCACCGCAAGCTACACAACATGCCAGACGCATTCTCTTGTAGTTGGACTTCTTGTCTGGGGTCATGGGGTGGATGAGGGGAAAGGAGGAGGAGAAGCATGTTAATGGATGGGAGAATTATTTCACTAGCAGAAGCTGGACATCTGGAAACTACAGCGGGCCACGTATAGAGCCCTGGGGAACACCGTCAGAAAATCATGTTTGTTATCAAGTTATATACAATTCTGTTACAGAGTAAAATCTGTTGTGTTTTTCAACAATAAGGTATCAGCTTAAAAGGTTTCAATTATGTTTTTAATTATTTTTTATATTCATGGTAATATTCTATTTTTGAGATGCAGGTGAACCATGGAAATGCATGGAGGTGAATGAAAAGGAGCTCACTGTAACGCTTCCTGTACAGTACAGGAATATTTTTTACCTCTTAAAGGATTAGTTCACTTCAGAATTAATATTTTTTTTATTACATTTTTAGAAAATGGCCGATGGTTTGTCTAGATAAGACCCTTATTCCTCAGCTGGAGCTTTTGAAGCTGCACTGAAACTGCAATTTGGACATTCAAACCGTTGGACCCCACTGAAGTCACTATAAGGAGAAAAATCCTGGAATGTCTTATTCAAAAAAATTATTTTCGATTGAAGAAAGAAAGACATTAACATCTTGGATGGCGTTGGGGGTGAGTAAATTATTAGGAAATTTTAATTCTGAAGTGAACTGATCCTTTAAATAATACAAAACACATTTACCTCATAAATCACCAAAATCTGTTCTTTTAAAATTAAAAACAAAAACATATTGGGTTAAATCTAAACTCAAAACAGAATAATCCTCCTCAAGTACTGTTAGGAGCCTGTTAGAAGAAGTAAAAAGTAAATCTGTCTCCTGCTGATGATGGATGCCAGTGGGTTGATGGGAGATGTAGTTTTACATTCACACATGCAGCAGGCTAACAGTAGCAATCTGCATTAACAGATGAAGGCAGTCATTACTCACAATACAACACTATCAGAGGGTGAGGGAAATGATCAGATCCAGGGCAGCGAGAAAAAGGGAAAACGTGTCAGTTACTAAAAAAGTTTTTTTTGAGGTATTTTAAAAAGTATCAGGTGGAGGTAAAAGCCAAAAAGGTCAATAATGAGGCCAGACGGTGCAGTGATTTTGGGAAGAAAAACAAAAAAACTATTTACTCTTTTGTAAATACACGTACGATTTCTTGAGAGCACATGTTCTTCTGTTATGTATCTTAATCACTGTTTGCCAGCTGTGGGGAAAATTGTGGTAAACTGTAATGTAAAAATCCTCACAACAAATCTAGTTTAATGATCCCAAAAATTCCCAGAGATTCTATTTGGTTAAATAACTTAATAAAAATTGCAATTAAAATAATACATTTATTTATTATGCAAAATGAAAAGCAATATGAAATACACCCTATATATACACAGGTGAAACTCGAAAAGTTCGAATATCGTGCAAAAGTTCATTTATTTCAGTAATTTAACTTAAAAGGTGAAACTAATATATTATATAGACTCATTACATGCAAAGTGAGATATTTCAAGCCTTTATTTGTTGTAATTTTCATGATTATGGCTTACAGCTTATGAAAACCCCAAATTCAAAATTAGAATATTGTGAAAAGGTTTTCATAAGCTGTAATAAGCCATAATCATCACAATTATAACAAGTAAAGGCTTGAAATATCTCACTTTGCATGTAATGAGTCTATATAATATATTAGTTTCACCTTTTAAGTTGAATTACTGAAATAAATTAACTTTTGCACGATATTCAAACTTTTCGAGTTTCACCTGTAAATATGTAAGGTATTTATGAATACATTTCCTCCTGGTAATGAATAACCTCTGATAACTTACTCCGTTTGCATCCACACTTCTTGATCCGTTTTGCGTCTGTTATGTCATCGTGACAAGCTTTACAGTAGAAAAGTGCCCTAATGGAAAGAGATGATGTTACTCAAAGCATCCACACTACAAAAGAGCTGATGTGATCTGAATCTATGTGTGGATCTGTAGAGAACAGCGATGATCTCCTCACCTCTTCACCTCTTTGGCATCACTGGCGATGAAGAAGCCCAGCGTTCCCTCCTGCATCTTCACATGATTGCCCGGGTTAATCAGTGTGCTGGGGGAAACACACACACACACACACACTCACAAACCACAGAATGTGTTCTGAAAACTGCCCATCATACGCGTTCATGACATAACTTCTGACAGCTCATGCCACAATATGAATACACATTAAAAACATAACTATCAGATACAGATTAAAACAGATGAAGAAAATCTAAAAGACACAAACTGAAGAAAAAAATGGATCTAAAAGAGTGATTTCAAACCTAGAATACATAAAAATCTTGTTTTAATGTTAACAAGGACATGCATTTACTAAAATGTAGATTTTTGTAATGAAAGTAAGTATTATTGTGATGAAGGCAATTGTTACTGAACTAAAACAAACCGTTTTAAACGTTTCAAAGCGATTCTTGCATCATGCAAACACAAAGTATTAGTTTATTTGGTTAAAAGACATGCAAGCATGGAATAGTTCACCCAAAAATGACATTTCTGTCATCATTCCCAGTTTCATGTCATTCTTCTTTTCTTCCATGCAACACAAAAGGAGATAGTAAGACAGTAGTGCGACAGCTTTGTGTAAAGAACAGTTTACTGATCATTTTCCCCTTTGCTGCAACTCTCATAGTTTTTCAAGTCACATGACCTGCAAAAAAACTATGCCGTTTGCCATCAAGGATATCAAACCTGGACAGTGACGTGTCTAATTCAACACAGGCACTATTTCAATTTTAGAGACTGAGAACATCCAAGTCATGTGGAATAGGATATTTTTTTTGTCATTTGTGGAGCGTGACAGTGTCAGTCTCCTTTGCATGGAAAAGAACATTGTGCCTAAAATCTCCTTTTTGTTTTTTCACGGAAGAAAAAGAGCCATATGGTTTTGGACTGACTTGAGGGTAAATTAATGACGACAGGTTTCATTTTTGCGTAAAATATCCCCTTAAAGGAGAACTCCGGCGCAAAATGAACCTTGGGTCTAATAACACATTGGTACCTAGTCAACCGTTCTCTGAGATTTGTTTTCATGATAATCGAATGTAAAGAGTTTTATCTCTAAAAACTGTTTAGCGTGTAACGCTAGTGATGGGGGCATATAATAAGTAAAAAGAAATCGCTAGTTTACACCAACAAGGCTCAAAATAGCCCCACACGAACACAGTAACATAATGAGGGTCCCTACATGCAAAACGAAGCATTGAGAACTTTGTAAGTGTGCAGACCGTTTAATAAGAAGATAAAGATAAAGACAGTCCACTTCGTTTATACAGACAGGAGCCATCTTTGGAAAACAGTCCCGACTAATCAAACCACGAACGACGTGCTAAGTGAGCTGAACTGTATGAATGGCGTTCGTGGTTTGATTAGTCGAGACTGTTTTCCAAAGATGGCTCCTGTCTGTATACACGAAGTGGACTGTCTTTATCTTTATCTTCTTATTAAACGGTCTGTACACTTACAAAGTTCTCAATGCTTCGTTTTGCATGTAGGGACCCTCATTATGTTACTGTGTTCGTGTGGGGCTATTTTGAGTCTTGTTAGTGGTATAAACTAGCGATTTCTTTTTACTTATTAAATGCCCCCATTACTAGTGTTATACGCTAAACAGTTTTTAGAGATAAAACTCTTTATATTCGATTATCATGAAAACAAATCTCAGAGAACGGTTGACTAGGTACCAATGTGTTATTAGACCAAAGGTTCATTTTGCGCCGGAGTTCTCCTTTAAACATTTAGCATTTTTAAATGCATAAGTGTGACACTACATGAAATAAACGATTTGTTCACAGTAAAAGCATTAAACACGTTGAGAAAGGCAGTGGCAGATACTGTACATTACAGTTATCACACACACACACACACACACACACACAGCTCGACCAGAAGTACAGAAACTGAACGTATCCCTTGAAAATCTACACATATGCAGTTCTGTCTCAACCTAATGTTATAACCCAGCGCAAACGTTTCAGGGATATACGACGAGTACATTTTCAAGAGGATTTGGCATGACGTGACCACACCAAACGAAACCTTATCATTTCATACCATTTTCCACCCCTGTGTGAAACAAACACACAAACAGCAGCAAAGTGAGACAAGCCACTAAATGCAGGATGAAGACTGAACTACAGATGCGTTCTCCTAAACCACACGCTAATCTTTTGAGTCAACAATACGCTAACATTTTTTAAATGTCGCTTTAAAGAAATATATATAGAGCTGCACGATTCTGGATATATTGAGAATCATGTTTTTTTTGTTTTTTTTCAAACAGAGATGCCGATTCTAAACAGACAACTAAACAAAATAACATGTAATTTACTAAATGTTCTGACAAAATGTTAATTGCTGTAAAATGTTTGATTTAATCGAAATATATTTCGGTAACACTTTATAATAACTGTACGCTATTAATCATTATTTAAGCATTAGTAAACAGTTAATTCATAATTTATAAAGCATTAATAGACATTAATCAGTAGTTTATAAATACAGCTCTAAATGCTTTATTCTTGTTTTAAAAGCATATCTATAATGTGTTTAATAATTGTATTTTCATACTTTATTAATGATCAATTTATCATTTCTAAAGGAAGTATAGCATTATTTACAAACCAGTTATTTAGGAGTTGCCAGTAGTTCATAAGATCACTTAGAAAGTGTGAGTAAATGATTAATAAACTATTTAAATGTACATTCATACATCGTATTATTCAGATATATAGCAATAGTTACTTAGTGTGTTAATAAACGCTTTATTAACATGTATTTCTACTGTAATTCAGGGTTAAAAAGCATTTAGTAGTGGTCAGTTAACCATTTTTGTGAGCTCATCTAAAGTGAGGACTTTTTCTGCCTTGTAAAGCATTTATAAAGGAGATTTAAATATTTTTATGTTCTGTGTCACTGTGTTGTGTTTGTTTCCTTTTTCTGTTTAGAAGATAACCGAGCCTTTAACTCTCCTTTGTAAATGCTTTACAAGGCATGAATAGTCCTCACTTTAGATGAGCTCACAAAAATGGTTAACTGACCACTACTAAATGCTTTATAACTACCTAATTAACTACATTTATTTACACTTAAGTGATCTTATGAATCACTGACAACTCCTAAATATGCTTCTAAATCAAGAATAAAGCATTTAAAGCTGTATTTATAAACTGCTTATTAATGTCTGTTAATGCTTTATAAATTATGAATTAACTGTTTACTAATGCTTAACTAATGATTAATAGCGTGCACGTGCAGTTATTATAGTGTTACCAAAATTTCAATGAATGATTCAATGACTCCCTCAAAAATACTTCACTTGTTTCATTACTGGATTAATCAATATTTTTGAACGAATGTCTGGAATGAATCATTCAATGGCAAAAAACTATTTTAAACAGTCACGTGTCGCCTCCTGGTGGCGTAACGATGTAATCGTTTCAATAGTTATTTGAAAGGCCAAGTTACTTTCAAAAGGGGATTTGCTCTATTTCCACATCAGTGTTTATATCCCAACTATAAAATTTTATCCCAGCATAATATGAATATGTGCCACACAGAAATAACAAAACTGTGTGGTTGAAAAAACTGTTTGTGAAGCCGTTTCATACCCATACTGTACATGATAACTAAGGTTCTATAGACACAGGCGAGTCGTTGTCATTATAAATGGGTGTTTGCATCGAGATCGAGATCTTTTACAGATTAATCGTGCAGCTCTACTGTCAGTACACTGGATCTTTTAGGATTATGAACGTTTTAAATGAAGCTCAGACCGACCTGCTCTCTCTCTGGTCTGATTTATACTCGATCGCGATCAGCAGGAGTTTCAGCTTCACATAGCAGAGTCTGCAGAGAAATAAAAGGCACATTAAAAATAAATGACACGTAAAAGACAAGCAACGGGGACTGGACATTTGTTTCCTTATCTCATTTATATTCATCTCCTTCAAACCAAACCAGCAACTTTACAGCCGAAGTATGCAGAAAGAAAGGCTTCTGCTTAATTGAAAAAATGATTGAATGGTTGTACCTCTTAAGTGTCACCAGCCCACCGGTGGGCCCAAATCCATTACATTTTTTAAACGGTAATATCCTATACTAAACCTAAACTAATCTTGACAATATATCAATTGAAAGCATACAATCTCTAGTTTCCATATTTGGTGATTGATTGAGCCGTAAATTACAGAGGAGCCGTAATTTATCAATTTGCAACAAGAATATTTTCATACTCCTAAGGCGTGTTCAGACTTTTATTTTGAAATAGTGATGAACATGAAAAATCATGAAAGAAGGGTAGAAACCTCAGTTTGTTTTCATGCCAAGAGTTCAAAAGATAACATCCATTCAATTATTTTAGATAAAAGGGTCTGGAATTTTTTAAAATATAAAGAAAAAGATTATAGATTCACCATTTGTGATGCGGCGGCGAGCTATGACGCACATACTTGTTCTTTTTATCCGTTTCTTAGAGGTTGAATTCGTATCAAAATCTGCCAAACTTCTCATATTACTTCTGAATAGGATGTCTACTTCATAAATTGTATGAAAATTGTGAAAATAATGGTTCATATCACTCAAAACACATATGGAAATGGCGGCGCCCTTATATGGGCAGTAATGGAGTCTGGTTGTGCCCTAGTGGAAGCGTTCGGTACTGCGCCCAAACCAAGCGGCAACCTCCCTGTCTCTCTCTTGAAACCAACACGGAAGTGAATTAAACTGCAATTCATCCACTGACCGCTTGAGGCTGGAGGCAGAAGTGAGTCAAATCTGCATCTCCCCCATGTTAAAATGCCCAACTTTACAGCAGGAAAAAAACATGTTTACAGCCTGGAGCAAAAAGTCGTTTTGGTCTTTATAGCTTATTTTGCCCTTCATGACAACTGTGAGGGGGGTGAATTTTTTTACAACTCATCCGTTTAAATTATATTAAAGGGATAGTTCACTTTGAAATTAATTTTTTATATGCTTTTGCTTACCTCAAGGGCATCCAAGATGTAGGTGTCTTTGTTTCCGCAGAAGTTTCAATTTTGATATTTTTAGGTCAAACCGTTCTTGTCTGTCAGTCATATAATGCAGGTCTATGGTCACCACCTCAAAGAGCAGCACAGAGAAGTCCAAATTAAACATGATTTAATGACTCGTAAATGTAAGTACACATTGATGGCCTAAGACACGAAACGAGCGGTTTGTGTGAGAAAACGAACAGTATTTATATCGTTTTTACCTCTTGTAACGTACAGACCGAAGCGCCGGCGCCCTCAGATCACTTGGACGTGGCTGTGTTCACAAGAGGTAAAAACGATATAAATACTGTTCGTTTTCTCACACAAACCGCTCGTTTCGTGTCTTAGGCCATCAATGTGTACTTACATTTAGGAGTCATTAAATCATGTTTAATTTGGACTTCTCTGTGCTGCTCTTTGAGGTGGTGACCATAGACCTGCATTATATGACTGACAGACAAGAACGGTTTGACCTAAAAATGTCAAAATTGAAACTACTGCGGAAACAAAGACACCTACATCTTGGATGCCCTTGAGGTAAGCTAAAACATATCAAAAATTAATTTCAAAGTGAACTATCCCTTTAAGCCTGCATAATTAAGGGCGTGGTCACTTGAGTGACAGGTGGATTGCGGCCGTTTGTCTGCTGTCTGTTAGCGTCACTCTCAGCTCTCAGCAGCTGCTACACTTGCCATCTCTGCCGTGTTTGTGCTTTTTTCGAGATTATTTCATACAATTGAATACACACATTATACCTTCGCCCACACAGTTGGATTCCGTCGTTGTCGAGTATGGAGAGAACAACCAGCGCTGTATTTCCAGTTGTTTTCCTCGCATGCACTAGGTTCCCAAACCTGTTCTGGCGACCCACCAACACTGCACGTTTTCTTTGTCTCCCTAATCAAACACACCTGATTCAACTCATTAGCTCATTAACCCATGTGATAATGAGCTGATGAGTTGAATCAGGTGTGTTTTGGCGCTTTTCCACTACACAGTACCAGCTCGCCTCGGCTCGACTCGACTCGCCTTTGTTTGGTTTTCCACTGTGTAAAAGTTGTACCTGTACCTGCTTTCGGGTACTTTTTTTCGTACCACCTCCGGCGAGGTTCCAAGCGAGCTGAGGCGAGCTAAGCCGATACTAAAATGTGACGTGAAAACAATGCCGACTGCTGATTGGTCACAGAGAATCTGCGTCATCATTGCACGCGCCAGATGGAGAATCCAGAATAGCCCCGCCATTTTTAAATAGTTTGGCCAGAGATAGTTACTAAACTTACTACTATTATTATGGCAACTCGGAAGAATACGTCGTGGTCAAACGAGGAGGTGCAGACATTCCTTTGTTTGGTTGCCGAAGAGAGGATCCAGCGAGAGCTTGATGGGGCAACGAGGAACGAAATGTGTCGCTATGACGACCGGGTACTATTTGTGGCGGTAATTTCTGCAATGGAAAACGGAGCGAAAAGCGAGCCGAGTCGAGACGAGCTGGTACTGGTAATGGAAAAGCGCCATTTGATTAGGGAGACAAAGAAAACGTGCAGTGTTGGTGGGTCGCCAGGACAGGTTTGGGAACCACTGCACTAACGTTAATGGATGTCTGACAATTTCCTTGCTAAAAAAAGTCTATAGATATAGAGACCATGCACACTCGTTAAATGCGGTACTGTTGCTCTCACGGAACAGATATGCTTATTTAACTTTTTAGTGAAAGTCCCGTCAGATGAAATCCTGCAGGTGTCAGTGCTTTCTCTCCATCCATGCAATAACTGTTTGATGCACACCCTTGAATGAGCGCGGATTTCTAGTGCATTTACTTGAACTTCTGAGGTAATATCTTTGGTGTAACCCATTTGAGAAATTGATAGGCGGCCGAAATCAGATTTTAAAATGGACCGAATAAAGCTCTTTACGGATTTGACGTGCGAGGCCGTGCTGACTGACATGTATGCGCATGAATCACTGTCACACGCACAAGCTCAGAGCAATATTGTGATTTACTGCATGATAATACATTTTTATAGCAGAATAATAATACATCACGATACACAGTCTCACTTTTAGTTACGTCTTTTAACTATTATAATATTTCACAGGGCAAAAACATGAACTTTAACTATTGGCTTTACTTCTTCAAACAGCTATCACTTTAGCGCGAGGCCAGTAGCATATAGCATTAGCACCTCAGCTCCACCCACGTTACGCCTCTTTGCCTATTTTCTGTTATCCGATAGTAACGAGAGGTGACGCGCTGCCAAGATGGCGACGGCCGGCCCCGCCCACTTTAGGCTTCAAAAACGCTCTTCAGAAACCTACGGGTGACGTCACGGACACTACGTCCATATTTTTTTTAAGTCTATGGCACAAACACACTCTCACTGAAAGCTCATTTTTTGAGATATCAACCTAAAATTTGAAACACACAACTTTGATTATTTATTTTTTTGCAGTTTTAGAGTCGCCCAGGTTTCAAAAATATAAATTTTATATAAAATATATATATTTCATTTTTTTAACATTGTACATTTTCATAAACTGAAACTTCTATAACTTTTTTTCTGTTTCACTTTCTTAATTTATTTCACTTCTACAAAAATCTGCCAAATGTCTTCTTTAAAACGAGACCTTTATCTTACGTCTATATTCCAAAGCACTCTTGAATTACAAGCACTTAAGTTCGAAATGTGCATTTTCATGTATATTCAAAAAAGGGGGGTGGCACTTCACAGGTTAAAGAAGCTCAAATATAACAGTTTATATTTCACTAGATCATACTTCCATCTGTATAGTTTTGATGACTTTACTATTATAATAATTAGTTTTCATAACCGCACACATCATACTTACTCACAGACCGTGGGGAAGGATAAACCCACGAAGGCACTGGACAGATACTCCGTGTACATTTCATTGGCTACTCCCTCGAGATAATACTTCTGCCATGTGTCTTCTTCAATCTACGCAGGAGAAAGTTGAGAGTTTGATACTCAGTATGTAAAAGCTGACATGGTTCTGACGGCCCACACGTGGACTGACCTTGATGTAGGACCTCATGGAGAAGAGGTTGGCCAGCATGGTGGACAGACCCTGTGCCAGGCAGCTCTGGGCGATGAAGCCCAGCTTCAGCTCGGCGAGGCAGATCGCGTCATCCCCTTCCTTCCAGTTCCAGCTCGGGATGTTGAGAAGATGAGCCTGGAAACCACAAGGACAGAAAGTAACATAATGTTGCCGTTTGAGCAAAGTCCCTCCAGCGGGAGTTCTTCTCTATATCAGTGTCAGTGTTTCTGAACTCCTGAAACGCCTCCATTGTAGTCTTGAGTCACGAACACGTCACAATATTCCTCATTATAATAATTCATACGCAGAATAAAGGGGCGGGGCCTGGTTGAGTTAGTTAGTAGTGTGTTAAACTGGTGGTTATGGGAAGGGGCGGGACATTTCCCAAACACACTCGAAGCGCTCGACCAATCACAACACACTGCTCCAGCCGACCAATCAGAGCACAGTGTGCTTTTCAGAAGGAGGGGCTTCATAGAGACAGGAAGTAAACAGAGCGTTACTGACAGACTGGGAAGAGAGGAGCCGCAACAATGGAGAATATGAGGAGAATAATCAACATTTAAGCAGGAAAACCTGTTCTAATAGAGTCAAAATCACGAGTTAATATATCCTCTTTAAAGGGCTCATTTCATCAAAAATTAGCCCTGAATAAGACTTTGTCACACTATATTACATAGTTAAAAACGGACAACCCAAACCTCCCTTCTCAGTCCATATCGAACATTAATTGAAAGCAAACAGGAAGATTAAAGTGATTCCTAGTTTCAGTAGCAACAGCATGTTTAAGTTTAATTAAATTTTTTAAAGGATTCAATCAGGCACTTCATATACAGGACCTTTTAAGGGTTCCATCATGTATTTAGTTTGAATTCATTCATCAAGTTTTAATTTTAATTCAATTTTATGACTTAAACTGCCCATAAACATACTTTATCAGTAGAAAAAAAGTTGAAATAATCTGTTAAACATGAAAGCATTATGTGATCATTTAAGACAATCCTCCTTATATAGAAACTTTTTGGCATAAAGTGTTCTTTAAAATTGAGTCAAGAACCCTAGAGCTAACCTACCAGTTAAACCTTTTTTTCAAAGTGTGTGAAATGATACAAGAAACTAAATATTACGAATAACATTAAAAGTGCCATACAGAAAAGAACATGTATAGTACAAAATATGGATTGTTACTCTTTAGGAGTTTATCTGGGAATTACAATGTGAACCAAATGTGTAGTCTAAAGTGTTGGGTGTTAGTGACATCAAATGTGAAGGAGTGTGTGTGTGTGTGTGTGTGTGTGTGTGTGTGTGTGTGTAAAACCAGTTGTTTCCAGGCAGAAAGAGAAACTCTCACCTTATTGTGGTACTGCAGCATCTGTGTAATAATGCGGATCTTTGGATGGTAGTTTTTAATGGATATCACCCTAGAAAAAACATCACATTTCAAATCAAGAACCTTCTGAAATCCATCAAAAGTTGTTGATTTTTGAGAGGAATGCAGGTTTAAATACACTGCGCACCTCATGATGTTGGATGCATCTTCTGCATCAGGATCTGCACAGTATTTATTGGCTAAGATCAGACAGGCATCGGCCGACTCAATCTATAAGAAAACAGGTTAAAAAAGTGAATAAACTTTAAAGGATGGAAATAAATGGGTCGAAAGAATTGCTGTTTGCAGGGTTGTTTGTGTTAAAAATCATTAAATCATTCAAATCAGACGAATTTCAAGGAATTTCACCATAGACATGTCCATCCATTTATAAATATTCATACAACAAAATCATCTGGGAGTCATGAAACTTTAGTTAAAATGATTTTAAAAAATGCATTCGTATTTGCATTATGTATTCGTAGATTTTTTGGTTGATACTCATAACCGATAATTCTTTATATTTGATAACCGATATATTGGCCGATAAATCTAAATCCAAATTTTTTATATAATTTTTGATTGCAAAAACAAGTCTCATGTCCCAGTCACACAATTATAATGATGTTCTCATTATAACTTTTATGTAGACAGACTTGCTGCATGTTGCATTGAACTGTATTTTCCTATTCAAAGTGATTTCAATCATATCAAGCAATTCAAAACCATCATGTTGAATTGTACCATCATGTATTTGAAGTGTCTCAGCTGAAGGAAATAATCCATTATTTATTGGCTTTAATAAATCGGCCAAAATAACATCAAAAATAAACATATCCGGCCGATACCGATATGGTGGCCGATATAAAGTGCGTCCCTAATAATAATAAGTTGACATGCAAAATCAATCTATTTTGGGGAGCATCAAAATAAAGTTAGCAGATATTAATAATCAGTCTATTAATACTCCAATGACTGCTAGTTGACATGTAGATGCAGTTACTTGTAGTTAGTGTCGAAATAAAGTGTAACCCAATTTTAAAACTTAAGACTCTCTGACGATGAAAACCCTGCGTTGGCCAAAGCAGGACAGATCCCGTACCTTCACTCGAGCGAGATCATGAGGGTTGAGAACAGATCCCTGGTAAAACTCCACTTGTGTGAAGTGTCTCTTGAATAAGGCTTCCAGCTCAAGATTAGGGGAAATACTGCAAACACACACACACACACACACACACACACACACACACAACAGCACGGTGAGGCGAACACATACGGCCCACAAAAGAGAGCTATACTTCTTTAGGTGAACACTGCTTTTCTTACTTTAAGTATTTTATGTCTTGTTTCCAGTCCAGATATCAAACATTTCTTAAATCAAGATATTATGTCCTGTTTTCCAGGGGAATTATTCAAAATTAAGTGAGTTGATGCTTAAAACAAGCAAAATTATCTGACAATGGGGTCAGAAAAATAATCTTAATTCAAACAGAAACATTATTTTTCTGACCCCACTGGCAGATAATTTTGCTTGTTTAAAGCAAAAACTCACTTTATTTTGATTAATTTCCCCAGAAAACAAGACTTAAAATCTTATGTCATTTTACAACTTTAGTAAATGCATCTTGATTTAAGAACTTTTATATATTTGGACTGGAAACAAGACAAAAATATTGAGCAAGAAAAGCATTTTTGCAGTGAACTACTCCATTCAGTTGCACTGTTATACTTACTTATGGAGAAAAACTATTTCTACATTGACATCATCCCTGTCCTTGTGTAGGAAGTCTTTCAGGAAGTTGGAGACGCTCTCCAGTGTGATGTGACCGCAGACGACGATATGCCTGAGTTATCATGAGGAAGAGTTTAAACAAGACGTTACAGGAACTACACGCGATTAGCAAGAAAACAAGCCCAGGCCACATGGAGCCATGTCTCTGCTATCACAGGTTTAACACAATATTAACCTTAAAATGAGAGAAAATTAGACTGCCATCACGTAAAATTAATTAACCCTGAAAAACAACAATAACAAAATCGCTTCTCAAAAGGAGAAAGCCTTTGCATTTTAAATGCTTATATTTTCTACATGTTTATAGTGTAAAGCAAATAGCAATATATAGATGAGCACAAAGCAAATATACACTATGGACTAAAATCTAAACACTCCAGTCTTAATATCATGGAAATTTAAAGCCAAACGCATCTGAGACATTTAACAAGCAAGAATAAGAGTCGTCATTGACGGGCTGAAAAGGTTAAGCAATCAAAATGGTTAATGACAATCAAATCTCAATTCAAGCAATATATATATATACATCTATACATATTATATGCTGTTTGGATGGCATTAAATTAACACACACACCATTGCAGTGATCTACACGTGTGATTGTACATATACTGTGAAATATGTGCATAATTGTGACACCTTGTAAAATGGCTTATTATTATTATGATTATCTAGAATCCAATGGAGAAACCCCACCATAATTGATTTAATTATAATTTATTAAAAAAGCTAAACTAGAACAGATTTTTAATAGATATTAGGCACATGCTGGTGACATTATCACTTAGTTATTAACTGAGAATATATACAGTACACACACACTACTGTGCAAAAGTTTGAGGTCGGTGAGACTTTTTAATATTTAAGAAGTCTCTTCTGCTCACCAAGGCTGCATTTATTTGATCAAAAATACAGTAAAATCAGTAAAATTGAGAAATATTATTACAATTTAAAATATCTGTTTTTTATGTGAATATATAGTAAAGTGTAATTTATTCCTGTGATCAAAGCTGTATTTTCAGCATCATTACTCCAGTCTTCAGTGTCACATGATCCTTCAGAAATCACTCTAATATGATGATTTATTTCTGATTATTATCAATGTTGAAAACAGTTGTGCTGCTTCATATTGTTGAGGAAATTGTGATACATTTATTTTTTCAGGATTCTTTAATGAAAAGAAACAGAAATTTTTGCTTCATTATAAATTCATTATACTTCTGATCAATTTAATTCGTCCTTGCTGAATAAAAGTGTTACTTTCTTTCTTGTCCCTTTTTAACAGTAGTGTGTATATAAAGGCAAATCTGTTTGCTTTGAATCTCCAAAGCAAACCTGCAGTTTAAAAGTTCTGGATTCCTGAAACACAGACGAACAGAAGAGACCAGCTATGCTATAAGAGACGTACAAGCACTGCAACAACTAGAAGCCCGAGTGTCACAAGTAGCACACACCAGCAAGCGATGAGCGACTCACACACGCCACAAGCGATGAGATGATTTGTGCCTTTTGACCCCAGACCCTCAGTGACTATGTCATAATACTACTTCCTGTGGAGGAGCACCTCTGACATCACAGGAAGGACTACAACAACTTCCTCTGAGGTAAAAGTTGGAGTTCGTCGGCTTTAAAGGGGTGGTTGATCATGATTTCACTTTTCTAACTTTAGTTAGTGTGTAATGTTGCTGTTTGAGCATACACAACATCTGCAAAGTTACGACGCTCAAAGTTCAAAGCAAAGGGAGATATTATCTTTAAAAGAAATAGCTTTTTAAGGACTACAACAAACGGCTGGTAGAACTACACGAGCTTCCTCCCGGGTTAGTGACATCACTAACCCTAAAATTTACATAAACCCCGCCCCCGGGAACACGATTTATAGATTATCATGACAGAATATGCTAATCAATGACTAGAAGATAACTATACATAAGCTTCATAAATTCATCAACTAACCATTCAGAAATGTTGTGTACATGTTGTCACTTCTTCTTGAGTCTCTCCATCTTTGTCTGACTCGGGTTTGAACATAAAAGGCTAAAAGTTTTTGAAATGTTCAGTACATGTCTGTGTGAAGTAATCGGAGCTGCTAACACACACCCACACACCCACACACACACACACACAAGAGCTCTCGAAGCTCCGCCCCCTGTGCCGGGAGCAGCCGCTCATTTGCATTTAAAGGGACGGACACAAAAAACGTGCGTTTTTGCTCACACTCAAAAAGTGACAATTTTAACCTGCTATATAAAAATATCAGCGGGGTTTTTTGAGCTAAAACTTCACACACACACACTCTGGGGACATCAAAGATTTATACCACCCCTTTAATCCTTTGACTTACTTTCTTCCTCGGGTCGAGTTATAACTCCCTCCATATTTCTTCCGATTAAGGATGAGAGCAGCGATTTCAGGCACGTAGCGAGCAAACATTGCCTACATGCATGGGACAGAGAGAGAGACGGGCATGCAGACGGCAGACTGAACTGAACCAGCGCAGTCCAACCACCGGTACTTACTTTCTCCCATTTACTGCACTATAGGAACCACCATATTTCTTGCGGTTTCCTATTAACTCTATGATTTCAGGAACGTAGCTGGCAAACATGGCCTGGAGGAGGAGACAGGAGACAAAGGACAAGAGAAGTCTGCTAATGCTTCTACTTTCAGTAGAAGAGAGTTCTCATATCAGAAATAAGAGGCTTAAAGGGATAGTTCAGGCGAAAATCATTGTGTACTCGCCCTCGTGTCAGTCCAAACCCGTGCGACTTTCTTCATTCCGTGACAAAAGGTGCATCTATAAAGCATCTCATCGCCATATAATGAAATATAATGGCGCTCAAGCTTCAAAGTGACAAAAAAGCGATTGCTTCCGAGCTAACAGCTAATGTTCTCAAAGCTAATGTTATTAATAAACGTTCTTCCAGTAACATTGAAGCCCCCCTGTGGTGAAAATCAAGCTTTTAAATGTTGTTTATGCGTCTATGTGGTGTTTTTAATCTGCTTTAAGACAAACCATGTGTAAGTTCATAAGTCGACAGCATTCCTGAGTATTTCCTGCTTAAAACTGCAGTGAACCAAAGACAGTCTCAAAAACACGGTTTGAAATCGCTGGTGTTTCTGACGTCACAAACGACCTTGTAACCAATCAGATCAACGTGTGATCGTCAACCAGTGGATCTCTGAGCTGAGTGAGTGAGTGGAGGCGGGGCTCATTTGCATATTCATAGAACCGCGCATGCATACTAAATGAGGCGAGGGTGTCGAGTTACATTCAAGATATACAATTTAAATATGTCCTTTTGGTGATCAAAGATGAGTTTTAAGGGATACAATTATTGACTACAGGGGGACTTTAAAAAAAACGTTCATTCAAAGTTATCTGGTCTTTGAAAAAGTTCTCAAAACATTAGCACAAACAAGTTATTTATTAAACATTCATGCAGTATCCCCCCTCCCCTCTGAAATGTTTTAATTGGACGCTTGTCTAACATTTTTTTTTAAATGTTGCTACTTTTTTTCGGAATGTTCTTTCAAAAGTAACATTATTGTAATGTTTGAAGAATGATAAAATGGAATGTTTCCTTAACGTTCGAATAACCAAGAAAAAACATTTTTAAAACGTTCAGAAATAATGATTTCATAACTTAATGGGAAAATTAGCAAAACGTTATTAGAACGTATTTTTGTGAGCAAGTCATATGGACTGTTACTTCAGTTACTTCACTTTCATTGTATGGAAACACAGGCAAGATGTGTTTTGGGTGAGTAAACGATAATAGAGTTATAAATTTTGCATGAACTATCCCTTTAAGTGTCAAATATTGGAGCTGTAACTTTAAAACTCCAGACAGATTGAATAACAGTTAGAGGGCCAGAATGCTTGTATACATGCATTGCCGAGAATTAAAGGATGGGAGGCTTTAGGTTTAAAGTAAAAGCATTCTGTTTGGCAAATATCCCTGTTTTTAAGGGATATCGGTGTTAAAAAAAAAAGAAAAAAGCCACAGATAAGATTCGATCTGCCGTTTTAAGAGGGAAAACAGTGATGAAGGAGGAAACCTCAAGAGCCATGTTTAGTCCAAGCAAACTCTCACGCTGGACTGATGTGGACACGACTGTCAGATCTCAAGCATCACACTACAGTCAACAGCCAAATCTAGCTTTACACACTTTTTTTGTCGAATTTATGAACAATTATTATTAAAAATGTATGTTAATTTTTATATATTTACAAAATAGTATAGATACTTTTATTAAGATAAAATTTATATAATCACTTTTTTATATTTACATATTATTTTATATAAAATAATAATAATATTAATAGTTATAATAAAAAAAATTAATATCAATATGAATAGAGTACTAGCAACAGCAACTTTATGATTGTTTTACTAAACAGTACATATAATTAATTTTATTCATATAAAAGGAACACAATTATATTGAATACATTTATAATTTTATATTTATTTAATATGAAGATTTAATATAAAAATTATCTTAATAAATATCTTAATATTTTATTAAGTTATTTATATAAAAAAAAGACAGTGGTCTTAAAACTTTCAGTTGTGTACTTAATGTTGTTTTATGTAGAAAATACAAAAGCATTACAGTACATACTGCAGTTAATAGCAAAATATATCTATTTGTTTTTATAAACTTTGAAAAACTATTAATATTAATAATTGATATTAATGTGATATTTTAATATTCATATTAATAGGAAAAAATAATTATGGCAATACGTTTTTTTTTTTTTTTTAAACTTTCAAACAAGCAGTGAATTATCTATTTTGTATTCCACTGACTGAATAATTTTTTATCATTAATAATTGATATTAAAGTGATATTTTAATATTCATATTTATAGGAAAAAATCATTATGGCAATACTTTTTTTTTTTTTTTTACTTTCAAACAAGCAGTGAATTATCTATTTTGTATTCCACCGACTGAATCATTTTTTATCATTAATAATTGATATTAAAGTGATATTTTAATATTCATATTTATAGAAAAAATCATTATGGCAATATATATATTTTTTTCTTTCAAACAACCAGTGAATTATCTATTTTGTATTCCACCGACTGAATCATTTTTGATCATTAATAATTTATATTAAAGTGATATTTTAATATTCATATTTATAGGAAAAAATCATTATGGCAATATGTTGTTGTTTTTTTTTACTTTCAAACAAGCAGTGAATTATCTATTTTCTGTTCCACCGACTGAATCATTTTTGATCATTTTTAAATGGGGCAAATTGAAATGATCTGAGCACTAATGTTTAATCATTTATAAAAGCAATACATGACTCAAGGCAGTTCTCTATGTGTTATTGAGTTTACAGGGTGTGTGTTGACATCATGACGGCGTGTCATATCATATCTCAACCTTTAGAGTTTGTTGGAGTCTGGGTGGGGGTAAATTGGGTCGGGTCTTCTAAAACCGCAGTCAATCTACAAACAGAATAACTTTGTACTCCCTAATGATGGTTCCACTTGTAACATGAAATCAACAGAATAAACAATAGCATTTGATAATAATCTGTATTGCTTAAGAACCAAAACACGCAATGCAGTACAAGCAAAAAAAACACATGAAGATCTTTCCATCATGACGAGCATGAGCTGGGAATGAGGCATAAATGAAGGGATTGTTTTCCAGCTCTGGTTGTCAAGGATACAATGATTAAGGACCTGATAACTGGAGTTATTATGGGATTTCTTCTATTTATTTAGGTTGTCTTTACCAATCCTCCGAGAATGAAGAAGACCATGAAAAGGCGGCCGAGGGTTGTTTTAGCACAAACATCTCCATAACCCACTGTGGACATGGTTACCATGAGCAGGTACACACACTCCCAGTAGGTAAGAGGTTGGGAATTTTGGAAACTTTCCCAAGGATCTCCTGAGTTTTCCACCTGAAAACACACCAACAGCCTCAGTATTTCAGCCAACATGCAAGGACATCTATTTCAGTTCTGCCTAAACATGACATCAAAACTGATCCGATTAACTTTCCCAACACACGTTCCTCAATGCACATTATTCATTAAAATTCATGAAAATCCGATCGACTTACCAAATGTATGAACCCCGCTGCCGTCAGCCATGTGCTTATAAAGATTGAGCACAAATTCACCAACTTTATGGAGTTGCTATAAAAACAAATTTCAGAAATACTCTCATTATCTCACAAATGACTTGAGTATACAATACTATGGTGTACTATACACTATATGTACTAATGCACTACTGTATGTACTCCGCTGTGCAACTTTATGAGGCTATTTTAGTCTGATACACTTTGTTTTCTTCGGTTGATTAAGTGCATCATCCGGATATTTAAAGTGCACTTTTGCTTTTTGTAATTTTCAGTGTGAACACAAAACTCGCACTATTATACTACGAACGGCATATAACAGTTTGAAAGTACATGGATTGGTACACACGGTATACTGTACGTAATTTTGAGTTTGATCAGGGGTGTGTGTTTCCCGAGAGCATCGTTAGCCAACGGTCGCAAGTTCAGTCGTTATCATCAGTTCAACGAGTCGGTGTTTCCCGAAACCATCGTTCCAGCGAACACTCGCAAGAGGTGTGTGTGTGTGTGTGACGGCTCTCGACCTGTGGTTAGAAGAAGAGTTTCATGTTTGCATGACATGTGGACTCAATAAATCCTGATCTTGACCAAAATAAGCAAGCTGACATTCAGTGCAACCTGTGTCTTTAATCTAGAATACATACAAATGTCATTTACATCTTTAGTTTGTCAAGAGATTTAAAGCACAGTTTCTGTAGACTGCGCATGTGTGAACGAGCTCGAGTGTGTGTGAACGAGCCTATGATTAAATCTGGAAACAAAGCGAAATAACTGAGAAAAATTATAAATATTCCTTAGATGTCATTATATCAAAACATCTCGCATTAATTCGATCTCAAACAGTTTCATTAAAATAAGTTATTATAGGCCGTGAGACAGAGGGTTGATTGGTACCATTTTTAGGGGTTAATGTGTGACAAATGTGTGATAGCATTAGATTCAAGGTAGTTTTTGGTTACGAAGGACGATTTTCAAACATATGTCAAGAAAAAGGATAAATTAATTTATTTATCTTTAAATAAAAATTTTCATTTTATAAAAAAATTATAAAATTTTATAATAAAAAAATTATAATTTTTTTAAAATACATTTTTAAAATTATAAAAGGATACATTTTTCTCTCTTGTAGTCACTGAACACCTTACCTTGAGGTAGGATGATACAAGTGTTGATTTCTAATGAAAGCTACCATGGATCGGATGCTATCACACATTTTCCAACACTAGAGATGTGTACCTTCATGAAAATCAAAACGAAATTGAATCCCTCAAAATGGTACCGGTAGCCCAAATTTGGGGTCCCGTCTCATGGCCTATTACTCCATAACCTGCGTGACATCATAAACCAGTGTGGTTGAACGACCAGTTTGCGACAACATGGTTTCGGGAAACAGTCGAGACTCGCTGGTCGATTTCTTCAACGGTGTGTCGTACTATAGTAGTGAAGCACGAGTTACGCCGGTGTACGGGAAACACACTCCAGAGCAATAGCCGGCTGAACACTCTTATAGAAAAATTTCCTTAAATTACAACACAAACATTTTCAAACATTTCTGCTGTGTCCATAAACTGAAGCTCTTTGCAGGGCCGGCCCGTGGCATAGGCAGTATAGGCAAATGCTAAGGGCGCAAGCGCCTTAAACCCTAGAGGGGGGGGGGGGGGCGCCAGAGCCGGGTAAGGAACTTTCCGCTTTTATTGTACTTCATTAACACTGCAACGAGTGGAGCAATTAGATAAGCCTGCCAGTGGCGCAAAAAGTGGGTATACCGGTATGTGTAGCGGAGTAGGCGCCCTCATAAGATTTCATCATAGAATTTTGACAGGGGACCCCCCTCCAATAATCTCGCGAGCGGGCGCCGTGAGCGCTGAGCGAACAGGCATGAGTAGTGAGTTGTCGTCGAAAAAGATAGATAAAGCAAAAAAGCGTCCGGGGGCTAAAATAGAAATAGCCCATTCGTTTTGTTTTGCTTAATCGGCGGCGCTGGGTTAGTGCTGGTGTAATGCATTGGTAAAAAAAAAAAAAGCTTTTTTTCTGACACCGCATGAAACGCGTAGATCAGCGGCCCATTGGTTGTTTTCTTGATTGACACCGGGCTGGCCCAATCACATCTTTAATGTGAAGAACAGAAAAATACTCTATCTATTAGTATAGAAATTAGTACAAAACTTTTCAAAGTTTCCTTTATTTTTCAGTGCATTGTTTTACAATGAGTATTATCATGGGATTAATATTATAACTATTATTATGTAATGTAGACAGACACTAACTAAAAGAGGTTTGAATTTTTCTTTGTTTAATTTGAACACTGAATATGGGTTGGAGATTTTAATTTTGAAATCTCAAAGTGCACCAGATTGATGAATTTAACATTAAAATGCACAAAATTTTCTTACGGGGGAGCATGCCCCCGTACCCCCCTAGCCTAGCAGCCTAATGGATTAGTAAGAATAGTAGTGGTGGTAGTAATTGTAATTTATCTACTACAAGTTAAACAATGCAACTATGTAGGATGATTGAAATATCCTTGAACGTTCTTTTTTAGCATTTGTATAAACAATTTATTACAGTTCAAGTCATAATTTGCTTGTTGAAGTTTTGGCGCAAAAATCAATCTCGCCTAGGGCAACCAAAGGGCTAGAGCCGGCCCTGGCTCTTTGTATAATACTGGCTAATTTTAGTGCAAAAAAATCAGTTTGTATGGTTTTGTCCCAGTCTGGAGTGTGTTTCCCGTACACCGGCGTAACTCGTGCTTCACTACAGTAGTGCGACGCATCGTTGGAGAAATCGACCAGCGAGTCACGACTGTTTCCCGAAACCATATTGTCATAAAGTGGTCGTTCAACCACCTCGGTTAATGACGTCACGCATGTGGTGGTGGAGTTATAACTTATTTTAATGAAACTGCTTGAGATTGAATTAATGCGAGATGTTTTGATATAATGGCATCTGAGGAATATTTCTCATTTTTCTCAGTTATTTTGCTTTATTTCCAGATTCACTCATCGGCTCGTTCTTACACACTCGAGCTCGTTCACACGTGCACACACACTCTTCAAAAACTGTGCTTTAAATCTCCCTAAGATGTCAAACACATTAGTATGTATTCTAGATTAAAGACACAGGTTGCACTGAATGTCAGCTTGCTTATTTTGCTCAAGATCAGGATTTATTGAGTCCACATGTCATGCAAACTAGACTCTTCTTCTAATCACAGGTCGAGAGCCGTCGCTCACACACACACACACACCTCTGCGATGCTGTTTGCGAGTGTTCGCTGGAACGATGGTTTCGGGAAACACACACTCGTTGAACTGCTGATAACGACTGAACTTGCGACCGTTGGCTAACGATGCTCTCGGGAAACACACACCCCTGATCAGTAGATGTGTCCTCTGTTTGAACGAACTGCGGTGAGATTACTCGTTCTGATGCACAATAAGCTCTCCTGGACATCTGTGCTAAAGCTTCAGATCTAAGCCCGCAGGAGGCGGACACATGACATATCTAATAGAATAGAATACAATATATATAATTAAAAAAACAGAAGATAGTGGTAATTTTCTTCCAGGACATTTTCTGTTAAGTTCACGGACACTTCCTTTAACTCTAAAACAAAATGCAATGAATGCAGAACGCAAAACATGAAACATAATAATATCGACTAAACTGCATTAACATTAAAGTTTAACATTTACACTTTTAATTCTGTAATGACATGTTTTGACACAAGAAAAAAGAAATGAGAAGAAATCCTCCATCTGCGAGGTTATTATCATTAATAAAAACTATTAAAAACATTTCTGTTCGTTGAAATAAAGCGTAAATATAATCAAATATCAAAATTATTTGGAAAAACTTGAACCGAAAATTAGAAATGTTGTCTTGGTAATAAATTGAAATAAGTTTAAGTTGAATGACTGAAATTATTAAATGTAAATAAATAAAAACAAACTAAAACTGAAATAAAAATAAATCAAACCTTTAAAATAATAATAATAATAAAATGACAATCACATAATGAAATTCCTAAAAATTTAACTAAAATTACCATGAAAACACAAGATGATATAATGTTAGATTTATTAAAGTTTTTCATTTATGATGCAGGTGAAGAATTACGAGGAACTATTTCGAGAAGAGTTCATACGGATTCTTACCTTGTCTTTAAGATATTTAAAAACTGTAATATTTCTGAAAACTGGATCAGCCTCAAGGCTCGTAAGAACCTCAATCCTGCATGAAAGAGCAGAAGCAAGAAACACATGAAATAACACAGATACACAAAACACATTCACACGCAAAGAGTCAGAGAGTTCGGCGCGTACCTTTGAGACGCTCATCCATGTTTAACAAAGACACTGATTTATCACGACTAACTGAAACGAACTCAAAGTAGAACTGCGATTGAAAGAGATATAACATCAGAGCTGGACTCAACACATCTGGACTCTCTAGACTAGAGCGACAGCGCTCGTGACGTAAAGGCCTACATTCGGGTCCTGGTTTCAGAAGCATTAAAGCAGCGACAACAAAAACACTGAGAGAAACACGTGACTTCAGTGAGATGACCTTGCAAGACAGATTCACACATACACTACCGTTCAAAAGTTTGGGGTCCGTACGATTTTAAATACTTTTAAAAGAATTCTCTTCTGCTAACCATGGCTGCGCTTATTTGATTAAATATACAACAAAAATCAGTTATAGTATTAAATATTATTCCAGTGTAAATCAGCTGTTTTCTATGTGAATATACAGTAAAGTGTAATTTATTCCTGTGATCAAAGCTGAATTTTGCAGCATCATTACTCCAGTCTTCAGTGTCACATGATCCTTCACAAATCAGTATAATATGAGGATTTGATGCTCAAGAAACATTTATTATTATTATCAATGTTGAAACTGTCAGTTGTACAGTTTTTTTGTTTTGTTTTTAGGATTCTTTGATGAATAGGGTTATGGTTAGAATCGTTTGTAACATTATAAATGTCTTTACTGTCACTTTCGATCAAATTAATTATTCCTTGATAAATAAAAGTATTGATTTCTTTCCTCCAAAAAATTAAAATAAAATTCTCACTGACCCCAAACTTTTGAACGGTAGTGTATATCAATTGGTTTTTCATGGTTTAGCATCGTACAGTTCACTTTCAAACACAAGGACATGTAAAAGCACACACTACACACTACAGATCCGGCTGTGTTCTCAATAGCATACTACTATACGACCTTTCTCTGGAGCTGCCTATGGTATGCATACTACGCACATTTTCTGTAGTCAGAAAACAACAAATCACACAGCAGCACAAATACTGTATCCCACAATGCAATGCACTTGACCTTCCATCCATATACAGTGTGACGCATGACGTTTTTGACAAAACCCAAGAAAAAGCCTCTCCTTTTGTCCTCACGGTTCATTTTTATGCGTTTCTAGAGAACCAGCGATTATGAATGACCTTTCCCAATGATTAAAAGGTTCAAATGGTTTTCTGAGTCTTCCAAAAGATAAGCTCATAAGCTATGATTAAGCACACATGAGCTAAAACATAAAACACCGATATTGATTCTTGAGATGTGGGACTAAACAGGTCGCAGAAATGAATAATCATAATAATTAAAGGAAAAATTCATGCATTATTTTAGATTCATTAATTATTCATAAGTATTGAATATGTCAGATACAAAAATTAAATAAATATTGACAAATGCAGAGTTAAATGAATTAATTTTCATTTCTATCTAGTGAATTTTCACCACAGACACTTTTCAAATGTTGCTCACTGCTTACAAAACTTAAACTTAAAATGAGGAAAATTATATACAATCCCAAACAATTTGACATATAAGCTGGCAATAAAATATTGATAAAAAAAAACATGAATTCCTTGAAATAAAAAACTATACAATTCCCCAGTTGCACTTCAGTATAAAAACTGACTTCAATATTATGCATATCTTTATAAATACCCGATAAAAAGAACTGACCCAGCTGTGAAACCTTATAAAAGAGGAATATTTTTTACAATAAAAAGGAAAACTTCCTTCTGTCAGGACACTGTAGTAATGTTACATATTTATATTTCTGTTACATTATTTATTTACATATTTATACATTATTTACATTATTAAAATACATTTGTTACAGTATTTATTAATCTTTTTAATGTTAGCTAATAAAAATAGTTTGTTCATGTTAGCATTAACTAATGTTAACAAATACAACCTTTGATTTTAATAGCGTATTGTTGAAATTAATAATAACTAAGATTAATAAATGCTGAAGAAACGAATGAACCTTACTGTAAAGTGTTATTTTCAAAGTTTAGTTTTTCAGCCGTTTTGTCTCGTCTCGTGTCTCATGAAGAGCCAGTTCTGAAACATTGCTTACCCCAGTACGACACGGCATGGAAACAGGAGGAGAGTGTGTGATGACACGGGTCACGCTCCTCTCGCTCACACACCGGCGCGTGGAGCATCTTCACACGGTAGCCGTTGTGAAAGAGCTCGCCGCACGACTTCTTGCGTCTGCGTGTGTTCTGTAGGGTCCCGGTGCGAGTGGCCCCGTCAGGGCTCCGGTACACCAGCAACTTCGTCGGGATCATGATGAGAACGGTGAAAACGATCAAATCTGAGTCTGTGAAACCGCAGCTCTCAGAAGAAACCCAAGCCCACCAGACTGCAAAAGACCTGCATCCCGGCTGTGATCATGTAGTCGTGTAGTGAAAGCTTAGAACAAACCCTTTTTCATCAGGATATTACAGTATAAGCTCCTTTAGGAATCGCCCTGGGACGGCCTGACAGAGAAAGCCTGATCGACATCACCAGCAGATCCGCTTCATCAATAAAGCATCTCGAAGCACAACACTGACGCCTGACGTGCCGAGACACACACATATTACTCCATCTTTAGCGTCTCCTGAGTGTGTTTGCCTGTTCTGAACACACTGTGTTACATTACCCTTGAACTGAAATTGCGAATTGAAAATACACCCAAACGTCAATTTCGCAAAAACGTCCATATATCGCAATTCATTTTTACCCTCGCATGAGGAGGTTCAATAAAGGAATATTTCTCAAAACTGCAATGGAAACAGTTTTTGCGCATTTACAGTCGCCTGACGTAGATGATGCGGTGTGTTCGGACAGAAGTTCTTCTTTATTAAACTCATAAAAGACAACAAAGATTGTAAACCTCTAAGAAATGCCACGATCACGAGCTGAAAGCAGATATGAGGGAGACACACACACACAAACTCCTCATACACACGCATAAGGGGCTTTCCTTGTTATTAATGCTTGGATAACACGACTATAAGTCTCCTTCCATTAAACATCATGGCTAATACAGTGGCTGGGATACACATAAACCTACCAGCATCAGACGCCATAATTGTAGGAATGACTTATCGCGAGTCGTTAAAAAAAAAAAAAATTGTGTTTCAGTCGCATAACATCGGTTAATGGAAACGTCATCATTTCGCAATGGTTTTTTATCGACATTTAGAAAATATCGCAAACGTTTTGCGCAAATCTGTAATGGAAACACGGCTAATGTAACGTGGCTTTTTTGAATGTTTCTGTGCAGTTGCTAAGCAACCATTCCATCGCCGCCGGCAACACACATTTATGTTTAACAACAAACAGAAGTTCTGAAAACTGCACTAAACACCCCGAACTAGGATGAAACTGTTCTGGACACACTCCACACACACACACACACACACACATACGAACAAAAGGACTTTAATTTAATGAAAGCTGAATAATAATAAGTCTAAAGCTGGATGATGTGACCCCGTGACCTCCCGTTCCCTATTGGAGGATTAAAGTCCTTGAAAACATGAGGAACATAAGCTGCGCTTTGACTGAGACTCATGGGGGAAATGAAGCTTTAAAACAGTGTTTCTCTCTCCTCAAACCACAGTATATTCACAGAACATTTACTGACATATAGAGTGTGTGAATATACAGTAAAGTGTCATTTATTCCTGTATTTTCAGCATCATTACTCCAGTCTTCAGTGTCACATGATCCTTCAGAAATCACTCTAATATGAGGATCTGATGCTCAAGACACATTTATGATTATTATCAGTGTTGAAACCAGTTCATATTTTAGTGGAAACCGTGACAAATTAGTTAAATAATCTTTGATAAATAGAAATTTATTTGAAATAGAATCTTTAGGAACATTATAAATGTCTTTTCTGTCACTTTTGAGCAATGTAATGCGTCCTTGCTGAATAAAAGTAAGTTCTGACCACCAGCTAGGCTTTAAAATCAAAGTCAATCCACAAACACAAGCTCATTTGGAAAACCAGCCAAACAATTAAACAAATCAATTCACTCGAATAGTCATTCATTAGGAAAATCAGAAATAATCCAGTAAATCCAGCGGTTAATTAAGAGTTTAATGCTGAGGTCAGTGGTTTCCGCTTCATTACCACAGACAATAACTCTGACCGCAATTAGTAAAAAAAATAATATCTGTGATTGCTCAATTGCTTAATCGTTTTATGATCATTCCGAGGTTTTGTTTAGACGCAGTTGCACATGCCCTCGAAACACTTCACACATGACGCATGAGCAACACAAGCAGCGCTTAAATGAGGCTGTGAAGCGTATAGTGTCCAGCAGGGGGAGGCCGAGCGCTTCAGCTCTTTATATCCTCCAGCGGGGTTCATTTCTAGCACCCTCGGCTCATAATCTGATGGAGTAATCGGGTATTAACGGTAAAGTGGCAGTAATGGGAGAGCAGGACGGGTGATGGTGTGAAGTGCTTTACCCAGCCAGCTTCTGTTCAGATACACGGACACGAACACGGGCGGAACGGTGAAGAAATCCACCACTGAGTTCACCTCCAGCCAGAACCACAGCTTATCATTGGCCGCGATGAACTGGGGAGGAAACAAACGGGGGGAAATGCATGTTAACTCAACAAATGCATAGAATTAAAACAGTGTTGTTAACAAAAAAAAAAAAAAAAAAAAAAAAAATCTGTATTTAAATTTAAATAAAGCTGAAATAAAATCCAATGCGAATATTTGACAGATGATCGGATATAAACAAAATAAATAAATTTAAGTGCTAAAATTATTTAAAAATAAATCTGATCAAAGCTACTGTATATAGAAAAAGAAAAAAGAAAAAAAATGACAAAATCACATAACAAAATTACTAAAAATTTAACTAAAATTAAGATGGAAAGCTTATTCAAAATGTTAATAAACACTAAAATGGTATATAAACAATACTAAAATAACACTGAATAAATAAACATAATACTAAAATAACACTGAATATTAGTCAACACATTCGATAAATAAACCAGTGCTTTTGTTGTTGACTAAAAATATATTTCTTTAAAAATCAATAATTGAAATAAAGCTGAAATAAAATAAAGTATGAAACTGAAATAAAAAAGTTTTTAAGTACTGAAATTACAAAAAAAAACATATATATTAAAGAAATATTTAAAAAGACAAAATCACAAAACAAAATTTTTTTTTTTTTACTAAAACGATAACTAAAAATATCAAAATAAAAGCTAATTTAAAGTGAAAGGTAAGTGTGTGTGGTGTCCAGCAGAGGTGTGTACTGTACATAATACTGTACATAAACTTACACGGAGTCCAAAGTACAACAAGAAAAACACATTGAAGGCCATGTCGATCTGCAACGTGAAGTCCTTTTGGAAATGCTGACAGGATTCGATGGGGCTGTTAAACACACAGAGACAGACCTCAGATCAGTGTAATGATTCGATGGGGCTGTTAAACACACACACACAGACCTCAGATCAGTGTAATGATTCGATGGGGCTGTTAAACACACACACACAGACCTCAGATCAGTGTAATGATTCGATGGGGCTGTTAAACACACACACACAGACCTCAGATCAGTGTAATGATTCGATGGGGCTGTTAAACACACACACACACAGACACAGACCTCAGATCAGTGTGAGGAAGTACAGTAGATCAATCGAAGCACGAGTCAGTCCACCTCACCTCACGCTTACTGTACTCATCCTGCATTAATAACCTAGCGGTGACGATTAATCATCATTATTGACACTAGATACACGCTCAAATTTGTCTTTGGACTTTCCATGCATTTTATTCCTGACAGCAAAATATTTAACATAATTTAAAAGCAGAAATATAATCAGTAATATTATAAATTATTAAAGCAATCATATGTTGACTTTGATGTGTGCTATTATGTGAAATACAGCAAGTTCATATTCTAGATCCCCTAAAGGCTTCAAAAGTTGAACTGTTGCTTTATTGCTTTAATAACTGTTTAATAAGCATAAGCTGATCATTTCAATGTTTTTAAACACAGTTTGTCGACTCTTCTAGAGCGAGTACCCAGAAGCGGTGGTGACATCATACATATATATACCTTTTATATACATACTCTTTCTCCAAAAGGTTTGAATATGGAGTTTGATTTGAAACTTTTCTTGTGAACATTTTTTGTGTATAATTTTTTTTGTTAATTTTTTTCTGTAGTTTGATTTTTTTTTTCGTGATTACATATGTGTTTGATTAGGTCGTTACTGCACTGGATGATTGGGTGAATAGTCCACTGATGAGGTCCGGTGTGACGGTTCACACTGATATTAAAGGGGTCATGAACTGGCTTTTTAATTTTTTTTTATATTGTTGTCCGAGGTCAACTTATGACGTTCGCTTGGTTTTTACATTCAAAAACATCAAAATGAATAAGTAATAGGCTATTTTCTACCCTAGTTTTGAGCCTAGCTCAAAAACGCTCGGTTTTTATGGGCGTCTCGCATTGAAGACTTGGAAGTAAACGCCCACTGCTGTGAGTGGATAACAGTTTTGCATATTATAATGAGTTTCGTGTACTGCGCGAATCGGTGGGCGGGGCTAAACCGGCCGTGTTGAAGCAGGCGTTGATCTTCTTCTGCGGGGGTGATGTGTTTTATCCTCTTTGTCGTCATAGTTCCCCACTTTGAAAAACGAGTCGTTTGCTGAGCCTCGTGTCAATAAAAGCTTTTATTGGACTAACAAGGACGTTTTCAGTTCTGAAACTTACAGGATATTCTTATAATTTGATGACCTCTTAGATGTCAAAAGCTCAAGGAAAATTTGATTTCTCAGTTCATCACCCCTTTAAAACATTTCTATGATTGTTGCTTGCCTGATGAAGACCCTTTGACTCGAAACGTTGTTCATTTTAATAAATCCTTGGCAGCAGAAGTGGCAGTGTGCCGGTTCTTGTTTATTTTGAATTTAATAACTGTTGGCGCATGTATATTATGAATGCTTTTCATGTGTTTCGATAAGTAGATGAAAATGTCACACTATGTAACATGTTCTGGTTCCTCCTACATGATCATGTTCTGATAGCTGAGCGAATCAAAGCTATTTCACTCGGTAATCGGTACAGGATTAGATCCCTTGTTTTAATTCAGTGAAGAGCAAACCGATCTGAACTTCAGGCCGCCTCAGGAACACACACATATGGAGTTTGCACAACTAGAAGTGTTTGCATGGACATGTTGCGTGTTTGAGGCCTGAATCAGTGTGTGTCAGGGTCAGACATGTGCTGCAAAAATTAAATAAAAGGGGAATATACCGCTCATTTGCACATCGCGTCACTTATATCAACATGCAGAAAATAAAGGTATGTATGCAGCTATGACTCGTCTCGTGAACACTTATGAGTGAATATATGTTGCTTACTATGCAATTACACATAGGGCAACAATATTCCTTTTTCTGACCAGACATTTTTTATTATTATAACATAATAATATATATGAAGAGTTTGGTTCCAAAACACAATAAATCCATTTAGATTAATTTGAGTAAAAATTTGTTTTCTTTACCAAGAAAGTGGAAAGATGAAAACCACTATTTTCTGTTTCAAACTTTCACATAGCATTTGTAGGTCATAATAACAAAAAGAAAAAATAATCCAGGTTTTGATTTTCAAAGATTTATTATAAAAACGGATTATTTTTCCCCCCAAAATGCAATAAATCCATTTTTTTTTTAAATCAAAATGCAATTAATCCATTGAATCAATATAAAAGTTTTTTTTTCATATTGAAACTGTTGAAAATACACAACAACGTAAGTTTATTAGTATAATATTTTTATTAAGAACTGTAAAGAAGATTGAAAACATTCTTCCTCCTCCCGAGTGCCTCGTCTTCTTAATCTCCTCACGTAAATGATTGGATTTCGATGCCTTACGTTTCTTACCCGCCGCAGAAACAACCACGGGTTCATCAATGCCGTCACAATTATTCATTTTTTTGTTTGTTTGTTGATCGAAAAGTACAAAATAGATAAGAAAAACTAGGAAGCCGGGTGTATTTAAGGCGATGCCGTTACTGTTTACATTGCGTGGAATGCTGCGTTGTGATTGGTTGAGAGCGGATATATCGCAGAGAAGGGAGACTGGCGTTTGTCGCGGTTCGGAAAGAAAGGGAGAAAACATGACAGAATAACACGGCGGATATCGCATTTTACTTCAAATTAAACATTGACTTTTCAATACCAACCAGATACAATACTGATTTTTGCAGTAATTAATTTTTTTTTTTAAATGGCGTTTATCACGTTTTGGAACCAAACTCTTCATATATATATATATATATATATATTTAAAACAAACTTAATATCACTCACATAATTTCATGTTTTTGCAGTACAGTTGTGCAGGTTTTTTTTTTTTTTTTTCCTCACTTTTTAATCATTTAAAATATATACATTTATGTAAAATATGTCTATTTTTGGAAAACTCACTTAAAAGATTATCTATTTCTCAGTTTCATGGTGATAACATGATAACATGGTTTGACTTTAGAAGAAGATAGCAACCATTCTTACTGGAAAACAAACACTTTTAAAATGAAACAAAAAAATGAACGAGGAAGGTTGTGCACTTTACATAATATATTTATATTTAGTTTACTTATAATAATTGTGTTTTTTGACCTGAAATGTTTTTTTCTAGTAAGGTCCACGTAATTATGTCTCAACTTAACAGTACAAAATCCTAACGCGTTGCCTAAACACAAACCATGTATGTTAAGTAAAAAATTCTTACATCCAGAGGGTGGCAGTATAGTGCGAGCCAACTGCTATTTTGCCTGAACTTAATTTGATTGTGTTCAATCTGCTTAAATATATGTAACATTTAAGTTGACTTAATCCGCTTGTGTTGGATTACATGATTGATTTGTGTTGCATTAACTGAAACTGGGCGGTGCTTGTTAGTTCCCAGCTTGCTTTGCATATGGTTGAATTAAGAGAGAATAAATGTTAAAATGAAGTGTTATTTTATGTTTTTTTGAGAAAATGAGAAAAGGGGAAGACTTGATAGTGTGTAATTGTGTTTAATGTTCAATTACATTGGAATTATTAGAACCATTTAAATTACAGTGGGTTACCGTTGTGGGGAAAGGCTATAGTCTAGAAATGTATTGGTGTGACACTAAAATAAATTATATTGCATTGGATGAATGAATATATGAATTTGAATACCTCAATCATATCAGGGAGCCTTTTTAAATTCGCTGACAATATTAAATTAAGCTGTGCCCAACCATAGTAAATAAGTTGAATCAACCTTAATACATTAAGTTGACCCAACGTGAGTTCATTAAATTGGAATAACAGAATTGCATAATGCTGAAATAAAGCAAGTTAATCATGTGGAATCCTTTCCATGATTTCTTTTATGTTCATTCAAAGAGTTATTTTTTTGAGTGTAGCATGAACATTGAACTACAGCTAGTAGACGGCAGCAGAGATCACTCAATGCCTCATATAGCATTTACAAGTTGTTGTTTTGTATATTTATGTTTAGACATTATAAAATCATTATTATAAGAACAATTTAACATTTTTAACTGAAGTGTCATTATTTTTTTGCAATTACAGTCAAACCTGAACATTATGCATGTTATATGTTTATATATATATTTGTTTTAAATCGTTGTGTGTGAAGGCGTCAATCAATTTTTGGCACTGTATTTTTTTATTTTTTTAGCCAATTTATGTGAAGGGGGGGTGGAAGGGGTGACTTTCCCACTGAGACACTGTTAAAAAAAAATGAAGCATAGTCTCATTACTGCAATGCATCTGGACATTTAACTTTTTTGTGTTTTTTTAATTCTCATTAATGTTTTACAGTATTTTTTCACTGCAAAAACTGAATCAAGAGGTTTTCAGACTGAGGGAGCGGACACACAGTATAAAAGATGACCTAACACTAACATCCTTTAAACAATAAACAAACATAATATGAACTATTACATAGTTCTTGTTGCCATTAGACAATAATTATTTACATTTATTAATTTAGCAGATGCTTTTAACCAAAGCGACTTACAAATGAATGATGCGAGCGATTTATTTTGAGCTTTTCATATGAATATGTGTATGCCCGATACATACTGTGACTTTTTCTTGGGGTGAGGATCAGGTTTGGTTCAGAGATCAGTGTTTATGCTCCTGCTCGAGGCTGTTTTCAGTCGATCGGGTTCGACTCTAGTGTAAGCCACTGAACTGCGCTCATCAAAGGACCTGAGAGAAAACAGCGAGCTGTGAAACTCTCAACCTGAAGAAGTCCCAGAACAGCTGCAGGACGGAGAAACGCAACTCTATCCATCTCTGTTTGCTCAGGTCTGTTCCAGCGGGTCAGAGAGACTGAAACTGAACCCCGGCTGTAATTAAGAGACGTTTAACGTAAGTAATACTTCACAGGAGTCTCGGGTCACGTAGAGCTGTACATACAGCAGACGTGAACAACTCTAGCGCGGTCACTGACCATTATTTAGGTGAGCGATTAATCGATGGTAATAAAAATAGACCGAAGCAAAGCCTTTAAATGACTTAAAGTACATACTTTATAGGCCTATAATAACATAGGCAATAATATTTGGTTCAAATTAAGTATCAAAAGCATGTTTTTATAGAACAACACTGTTAAAATACATAATATAAACAATCATCTTATGTATATTATGTATTATAATGAATGCCTAGAGGGCGCCAACAGCCTGGTGTTGTTACACTTTACAGCAGATCTAATCCTTTGCTGCGTCCCAATCCGCAAACTGTTTGTGTACTATATTCAGTTGTGTACTTAATGGTTTTTTTTTATGTAGAAAATGCATGATCATAATCTATGACAAAAATGCTATTATAAACTATATTAGTGGATAATTTAGCAGTAAAATTTAGTCTAGAAAAAAAAAGTCTACGAGTGTACAATACAATTTGAACATTTAGTGAAAATAATATTTAGTGCGGAACAAATAAGAGACGATAAGTGTAGCACTAAATCTGGTAAAACGTTACACATCGCTCTTTGTATTGTTGTAAAATACATTAATGAAAAACAAGATAACAAAAATCAAAAAGATCAATTATTTTATAGCCTACTATAAAATGAAGACATGTTTTAAATGTGTAGCACAGCTGTTTAATGAGGCAGCAACATATGATAGATAGGACAGAACAATAAAGGCTATTAATAATCTTTCATTGCGCAAAAGTGTTATGATATCAGTCTGAGTGAATATGAATATGAGTTTGTATTATACAGTATCCATCTAAGCATTTGTTTATTGAGCCTTAACAGTTTTATATTTCAGTGACAGTGCGTGTGAAGAACTAGTGCTTAAGGTATCGATACAGCAATAAAGTCCAGCAAGATAAAGGGCCCTATCTTGCACTCGGCGCAAATGACTTTGTACACTGACGCATGTATCATTCCTATTTTGCACCCGCGCAAAGCGGACTTTTCCCTCCACAGACACACGTCGGTTAACTAAGAAATACACTTGCGCTCCCCGGGGCGGTTCAGCGCAAAGAGGAGGCGTGTTCCGGCGCAAACTTTCCCTCATGCTATTTTGCTGTTCTATAAAACAATTGCCGCACTGACCAGAAAAAAACTAGTCTAAAGTCAGTGGCGCGTTGCGCGTTGTTCATTATGCTATTTTAAGCGCGCATGCTTGGCCATAATCAATGTAGCCAGCGTGTGCACAACGCGCATACACTTTGATTCTCTCATCTAAGCAGCAGTTTTCATTTTTGCAAATCATACATTATTACGATAGAACGATAGAACGATAGATAGATAGATAGATAGATAGATAGATAGATAGATAGATAGATAGATAGTAGATAGATAGATAGATAGATAGATAGATAGATAGATAGATAGATAGATAGATAGATAGATAGATAGATAGATAGATAGATAGATAGATAGACAATTTATTATAAAAGCATACATGTAGCTTACACATTTACCCAAATTATCATACGCCTGTTTAACAGAAGTTAATTCGGGTGGGTTTCTCCATCCCCAATGTCACTTCTCTGTGTTTTACGGCCCTGATGAGAACGTTGCTCTCCTCGGCTATGAACCGCTCCTGACGCGCGCCTGGCAAATCCGCCGTTATAATAGGAATCCGATTTAGAACAAGCGCGCCTGCTCTTAAAGGGAATGTGAGATGACGCTCTGATTGGTTTATTTCACGTTACGCCCAAACCACACCTATGAATAATGAAGCTACTTCAGACCAACCCCTTTTAGATTTGCGCCAGGCGCAAGAGGCATTTATCCCGCCGGGTAAATAGCAACAGCGCCGGGATCCGCTCACAAAGTTACTTGCGCTTTGCGCTTTGACACTTGCGTTTCAGATCGTTAAAATAGGGCCCAATGTCATTTATGTGAAACCATAGACCTTTATCTACAGATGAAGCATAATAATAGTAACATTGAATCATCTTGGAGAGAGTTTCATGGTGTTGACTGTCGTAACTGTGATGGAGAATGACTGACAGACGCAGCGGAGGGAAAAGTGTACGTGATCTTGAATTTAATGATTTTTCAATCTCACATTACACTATATAATGGCTTCAGAACACTTATAATACAGGGCACGAAAACCGTATGGTGCTTTATAATGTCTTTGAGCCTTTTGTGGGGCTTAACAATAACACAGGATAGTATACGCACAATATCAGATTTTACGTGGTCTCGGTCTTGTCACGGCCTTGACGGTCTTTGGTCTTGTCTTGGTCTCGGACCTCTCAGTCTTTGGTCTTGTCTTGGTCTCGGACCTCTCGGTCTTTGGTCTTGTCTTGGTCTCGGACCTCTCGGTCTTGTCTAGGTCTCGCTGTCTCAGACCGACACAGTGGTCGGGGGATTTAGCAATACAATACTACAATATCCACGGCGATATCCGCAACGGATTGAAGTGCGCGTCCGAGTGAAGACAGTGCGGTGTGCGCGAGCCACACAAGAAAACACCGTATCCGCGCCACTGATCGCAGCAGCAACGAGCACTTTGGTCACTTGATTTAAAAAACACATATCATGTACAGTTTTTGATGTATTAATATTTAGTATAACACATATCAGTGACATGATGGGTTTTAACTTCATTCAGGAGATTTTGGGTAACTGCACAACTGACAGATGACTTTGAGCGCACTGCCAACGGTGTGTGTGTGTGTGTGTGTGTGTGTGTGTGTGTGTGTGTGTGTGTAACCATAGCGACAAAACAACCAACTTTCGGATCCTGCACTTAAGCCTATAATTTCGTTTTTAAAAATATAATTATGTATTATAAGTTACAGAATGGATTCATTTGGAGACTTCGAAATCGGCAGAGATAGGCAGGCAATGCAAAACAGAATCTTACAAGTTATTGCTTAGCTTCAACAACACTAGTCTGTTTTTGGGTCTCGACTTGGTCTCGGTCTTGGTCTCGGTCTTGGTCTCGGTCTTGGTCTTGACTTGGTCTCGAATTGGTCTCGACTTGGTCTCGGTCTTGGTCTCTCTTGGTCTCGGTCTTGGTCTCGGTCTTGGTCTCGGTCTTGGTCTCGACTTGGTCTCGGTCTTGGTCTCGGTCTTGGTCTCGACTTGGTCTCGGTCTTGGTCTCGGTCTTGGTCTCGACTTGGTCTTGGTCTTGGTCTTGGTCTCGACTTGGTCTCGACTTGGTCTCGGTCTCGGTCTCGGTCTTGGTCTCGACTTGGTCTTGGTCTCGACTAGGTCTCGACTTGGTCTCGGTCTTGGTCTCGTCTTGGTCTCGACTTGGTCTCGGTCTTGGTCTCGTCTTGGTCTCGACTTGGTCTCGGTCTTGGTCTTGGTCTCGACTTGGTCTCGACTTGGTCTCGACTTGGTCTCGGTCTTGGTCTCGGTCTTGGTCTCGGTCTTGGTCTCGGTCTTGGTCTCGACTTGGTCTCGGTCTTGGTCTCGGATAAATACTGGGAACTATATTCTCTGAAGGCGACTATATTCTCTAAAGGCGAAGCACTGCTACTTGGGCGGAGTGATAACCGCAGCACCTGAGACGCGCTCTCTGCTCCTCACCACGGCCGACCACGGCGCGTCTCGGGTGCTGCGGTTATCACTCCGCCCAAGTAGCAGTGCTTCGCCTTCAGAGAATATAGTTCCCAGTATTTATCCGGTTAAAATATGTCTGTGTCTCATGTGACTTTGTTTTTTGTACACTCTGTGACTATACAAATCACAACATGTAAATAAGAAAATGTTTGCGTTATTTTGTCACTTATTTGGATTAGTATGCTAGCTGCAACCATTTACATCCAGTCTTTGTGCTAAGCTAGGCTAGCGGTGGGTGCGTCAAACAGACTTATAGCACGCACGGAGATGAAAAAGGTATGTATGGACTTATCTAACTCTGGGGGATAAGGTGAATAGGCTAAAGTCCCAAAAAGTCGGAGTGTTCCTTTAACATTATTTAACTACCTTAGTTGATGAACATGAACGTTTAATCTTAGTTAATATTAATTTCAACATTTACTAATACATTATTAAAATCAAAGGTTGTATTTGTTAACATTAGTTAATGCACTGTGAACTAACAATGAACGCTGTTTTTTTTTATTAACTAACATGAACAAAGAGTAATAAATACTGTAACAAATAGATTGCTCATTGTTAGTTCATGTCAGTTAATACATTAACTAATGAACCTTATTGTAAAGTGTTACCTTATACTGTTTAAGATGACCATGTTGGCATTAAATGCAGAGAAAACACACAGTACACAGAGCCAGCATCAGTGTAAGTCTATCTACCACAACCTCATTTCATACATACTAAATAGCATGTGTGTTTAACTGATGGAATTAGGTTAATTTGGTTTCCTTATCATTTACACACTCTTATTTCTTTCCAAACCCGTCAATGACACCAAAAGTAATTGGTTCTCGTGTGTCTTGTGACCAATCGCAACACAGCAGGTTTATTTGACTCGTGCACTAACATTTATTGTCTTTGTGGTCAAATAATAATACTTCTGTGATGCATTTTGGGAGCTTGACGGCATCTGTGCCCATTTTCTTTGGTTTTTGTGTGTAAACTGTTGCTGTAGTGAGTTAGTGTTGGACTGAACCCCTCTGATGATCTCGGACAGATGCACCGGCAGCTTCTGATGTAATCTCAGTCTATTCTCCACAAACACCACAGGCTTATCTCTCTCTCTCTCTCTCTCTCTCTCTCTCTCTCTCTCTCTCTCTCTCTCTCTCCACACTGTGCCCGTGGCATAAACAGGTCGAGTCAAAGCGCTCTTCACCTTTATGAGCGCACTGATGTGTGAAACGTCTGAATGACGTCAGTTTCAGAGTCGCCGTGATCTCTGAAACAACGTATGTTCAGTGGTGATGCTCTAAACTCTCTCTCTTAAACTCTCTCTCTCTCTCTCTTAAACTCTCTCTCTCTCTCTCTCTCTTAAACTCTCTCTCTCTCTCTCTCTTAAACTCTCTCTCTCTCTCTCTCTCTCTCTCTCTTAAACTCTCTCTCTCTCTCAAAATAAATTGAAAGCCAGTATTTAACAAATTAGAAGAGTGGTGTCAGACCCTGGGGGAAGTTTTTGTGCCTATGTTTTTGTCATTTATGGGCCTAAATACAGCAGGGAAAAAAAGTTTTTTTTTATTTGGGCAAGCCAAAATTGCACTTTGGTTGTCACAGAAAAGAAAATTGAATGATGTTGGATCAACTGATGTGTTTGCAGGGTTAAAGAGGTTCATAAAATCCTGTATAAATATAGAGTTTTGCTTTTACAAGTTGGTTAATGACCTGGATGTGTTCAGAGGTAAATGGAGCTTAAACATGTATTTGTGATGTTGACACTGATGGCTGTCTCCAAACTTATGCACGAGTGAAGGTTTGATCGTAAAGGAAAGGTTTTTTTTAAAACTTTAAAAAATTTATTTTTAATCCATTGCTCTCACTCTAGTTGGTTTTAAAATATTTTTTTTACTAAAAATGTTATATATTTAATGTTTTTGTAAATAAAGTGATCTTAAAGTCAACTCTCTCTCTCTTTATTCCTAAATCTGTCCCGAGAGACGCGTCCTTCCATCACTTATTCCTGCACACAGGGTCCACGATTAACTTTCTGAATAGAGAAACTGTATCAAATGTTTATTCCAGTGAATTGTGCATTATATATTTTGTCGCTGTGACGATGGGACTATGCTGCTGTTTTTCATTTCATGGCCCTATAAAATACATATTATTTGTTTCCCAAATTTGCATTTTATTTTTACCCAAATTCTGTTTTGCGTTTCAATTATTCTGAATTCCGTTTTAATGGTTTAATTAAACTGTAATAATCAAAAAGGTTATCCAATCAATTGAATTCATCAAACTTTAACAATTTATAAATAAAAGTGCCCTATATATAAAAATATTGTTTTTTCTATTATATGTTTATGTGTATTTTTGGATTCTATGTTTTTTTTATTTAATACCAATTTGTCATCAATTATTATTAATTTATTATCAAAAACAGTGGTAATAAAATGAATGCACAACAGAGGTTTACTGTTTAAATTTAAATAGTGTGATATTCCTAAAATTCTTTTTAATAAATTGCATTATTATTATGACTTTGAGCAGTACAGTCTACTGTACAACCGTACTAGCATCATTTCTTCAAGTTAAACCAAACTTTTATTTTGGAGGACAGTAGAGAAGAGCTTTGAGTGAAATTCATGGTTTTGTTCCTCATACTTTAGTTTTTGTTGCCAAATATAGCGCATTTCAAAATAAAATTATTTTATCGGCAAATCGGTTTTGAAAATGGCTGATACCGATAACCATAAAAATGCTTAATATCGGCGCCGATAATCGGTCGACCCCTAGTTATATATATATATATATATATATCTTGAGTTGAATGATCAGCATCGCTTACATCAGTGAGCGTCAGATTATCATTTTTCTTATAAAGGTTTATTCACACCAAACGCAAAACAAATCACTCCAAGACCAGAATATTCATCAAGTTAAAGCAAAACCAGATTTACTCATAAAAGTCACTGATAAAGCAATTATGTTCACAACAAATACCCGTGCTTGGCAAGAACTGGCCTTTACAATGTGATTTAAACCATGAGTTATACCATTTTATTTACTCACAAAAGACAGTTTTTACTTGCATTCGAAAGTTGGTGAGTGTCTTTATCTACTGTATGTACTGTATCTAATGAGATGCAGTGATAAAATAAGAAATATACTCACTCAGAGGAGTCGATGAAGTAAATCACGAGAGCACCGATGCTCAGGGCGAATACCAGCACCACCTGAAACACAACACGACACGACTGTTACTGTACATCAAACTCCAGTACCGCAGTTTCTAAAAACAGAGAAACATTGGGTTTATAGTAGGACTGTCAACGATTCATTCAAAAACCGTAACGCATACAAATAATTTAACACAAATAAATGACAGAAGTACACAAAATTGCATCATAAACGCAATATAGGTCAAAATGACACAAAATGAATGTGTTAAACAAGATAAATGATGTATGCTTAATTTCAAGATAAGTATGTGATTAATCGCGATTAAAAATGTAATCTAATAGCAGACCTACTTTACAGTAATGCCCTTACAATGTGAGACAAGTCAAGTCATTTTGGAGAAGTGCTTATACTCAGTTTCCCATAACTAATGCATGTTAGATCTGTGAAGAGTCGTTGAGGTGGAACTGCTGGTCTAGAGATGTATAACTTACACATTTTACTTGTATTGAAGTGCATTGTTTTCCATGAGAGGTCGAGATGTTTGAACACTGTAAAATTAACCACAGTTTTAAAACAGTAACCATAGTTTAACTGTGGTATTTGTAGACTGAGTTACTCATGTTTTTATCGTTTTGCCTGAAAAACCTCCTTGAAACGCTGTGTGAGAGTGTCGTCCTCATTAGTCAGTGTGTCCTGCTGGCAGAAACCCATTTAATCTAACGATCCTGATGGGATTTGGGCAGGAATTTGTCAATGAATCATCATTCACTTCCTGCAAAACCCGACTCACTGGAGCACAGAAAATATTCACGCTGACATAAAACACCATAAACGTATCATAAAATGTCATCTGAAGCCATTTGACTTAATAGTTAATCATTTTAATAAAAGCTTTATAAATATTAACTACTTTTCAAAGATTTGGGGACAGTAACCGTTAACCCTTTTATTCAGTAAAGACATTAAATTGATCAAAAATGAAATTTTTTCAAATAAATTTCACAATTTCAAATAAAACACTGCTCTATCGATCAAGTTCTATTAATCAAAAAAAAAAAATATTCATTTATTTATTAAAAAATATTTCAGTTTTCACAAAGATATGAAGCTGCACATCTGTTTTTGTGATTGGTCGATTGATTGATTGATTGATTGATTGATTGATTGGTCGATTGATTGATTGATTGATTGATTGATTGACTGATTGACTGATTGACTGATTGACTGATTGATCGATTGATTGATTGATTGATTGATTGATTATGAATTGGTTAATTGATTAATTGATTAGTCGATCGATTGATGGATTGATTGATTGAATGATTGATTGATTGATTGATTGATTGACTGATTGACTGATTGATTGATTGATTGATTGGTCGATTGACTGATTGATTGATTGACTGATTGACTGATTGATTGATTGATTGATTGGTCGATTGACTGATTGACTGATTGACTGATTGATTGATTGATTGATTGATTGATTGATTGATTGATTGATTGATTTCTGAAGGATCATGTGACACCGAAGACTGGAGTAATAATGCTGAAAATTCAGCAGGAATAAATTACATGTTACTATAATAATACATAGAAAACAGATATTTTAAGTTGTAATACAGTAATCAACATTTGAAGTGGATCAGAAAAGTTCATCAAAGTTGTCCTAAGACCAGAACGGGTAATGTTAAAAATTCATGTATATTTTTGATGAAAGGTTTTGATGAACTTCTAATGTTGACTACTGTAATATTTCACTGTTTTTACTGTATTTTTGATCACATAATTGCAGCCATGGTGAGCAGAAGAGACTCTTACAGAAACATTAAAAAAATTAACCGTAGTGAATATTTAATCTAAATATTAAAATAATTGAATATATGGGCTCATTATTTATTCATTTAATTAGTATTAAAACCTAAATGTTAAAATATCCATTCAAATGTAAAACTAGCTTGATTTTGCATCTCAGTTCTGCGTTGCATGGAGGAAATGAAGTCATACAGGATCTGAGTCACATGAGTGTGAGTAAATAATGAGTAAATATGACAGAATTTTAATTCTTTGAAGGAACCATCCTTTAAAAATCAAACCCAGCAGAGAACAGGCCACGGCAAAGCGATGGCAAAGCAAACAGGAGCGTAGATCTGGCGAGTCTCTCATGCATTTTAAATGAGCAGGTAGATTATTTTCCATGAGGGGAAATGCCATTGTCTCTGAACCATTGAATCAGTCGTACTGAGAAAACACCTGCATGTATTTTTAATGGCCACTCACACACAGGAGCGTCCCGGCTCCGGGTCCAAGTCCAAACATCCCATCAAACGCCTGATTTGAGGACACCGGACCCAAGCGCCGGGTCACAGGACCTGTAGTCGGATTCATGCGTGCTCATGCTTTGACACATCAGTTTCCATGGTAATCGCCAGCACTTTGGCTCCGTGTGACCAGCAGAGGGAGCAGATGATGCTCACAGACCGAACAAAAGCTGTAGTCTGAGTTGACACAAATCTGACATGATTAAGATCCTCAAACGAGTCATGTGTTAAAGAGCCCATACATAAGTCTTGATGATGTTTCAGGCTCTACTAGAACAGGTTTTCCTGCTTGAATGTTGATTATTCTCCTCATATTCTCCATTTTTGCGGCTCCTCTCTTCCCAGTCTGTCAGTAACGCTCTGTTTACTTCCTGTCTCTATGAAGCCCCTCCTTCTGAAAAGCACACTGTGCTCTGATTGGTCGGCTGGAGCAGTTTGTTGTGATTGGACAATAGTATCTGAATCAATAGTATGTGAATAATTCAGAATTGTAATCTCCTGATCTGATGTATAATGCACGAGTGTGAGATGTGTGTCCGACATGAGATTGAATCTGCCTGTCTGAAAGTGAAACTCTGTTTGATTCCGAATCGCTTCCTGATATCCAAGACACCCGTGAGTCTGACAACAGTGGAAGAGGATCTGAACTCCGTCACACGCCCAATAAAGAGCGTTTACTACAGATGCAGAGGTCAGAGGTCAACCTAATTTCATTAACAGTCTGCGGCAGAGCTTTTGAAAACGATATATATATATATAGAGAGAGAGAGAGAGAGAGAGAGAGAGAGAGAGCTCCAGAACAAGACCTTATCGGTTCACAATGCACTTCATGGAAAAAAAATAAACATAAAAATAAATAAATAACACAGAAGCACTCAAGAATGCTTTCACTGCCAGTGTCTGTGTGAGTGTGTGTCCTTCAGTGATAAAACAAGGACAGGAGAGTGTGTGTGTGTGTGTGTGTGTGTGTGCGTGCGTGCGTGCGTGCGTGCGTGCGTGTCTGTGTGTGTGTGTGTGCATGTGCGTGTGTGCGCGAGTGTGTGTGTGTGCGCGTGCGTGCGTGCACGAGTGTGTGTGTGTGTGTGTGTGTGTGCGCGAGTGTGTGTGTGTGTGCGCGTGCATGCGTATATGTGCGCATGCCTGCGTGCACGAGTGTGTGTGTGTGTGTGTGTGTGTGTGTGTGTGTGTGTGTGTGTGTGTGCGTGCGTGCGTGTGCGCGTGTGTGTGTGTGTTTGTGTGCATGTGCGTGTGTGCGCGAGTGTGTGTGCGTGCATGCGTATATGTGCGCATGCCTGCGTGCACGAGTGTGTGTGTGTGTGTGTGTGTGTGTGTGTGTATGCGTGTGTTTGCGTGCGCGAGTGTGTGTGCGTGCATGTGCGCAAGTGTGTGTGTGTAATCTGTGTATACATTTCCACACAAGAGATGAGCGATCAACAGTCACTCACGGCATCACATTTAATTTTCACCCGACCAAAAAACTATAATTTGAGATCTGCATAATTTCCTTCCATGAATTTTTTTCTCAGTGCAATTGAAATTTTTTATCTTTTATTTAACAAAAAGTTAAAAAAAAACTCTTGAAATCAACTCTCGCGTCTACTTAAACCCAACAGCACAAACATAGCAGATAAACACATTTAAAATGTGCAGTTTCATTGTGCACTCGGGTGCATATGCAATATTTATCCTTATGTACTGCAAATGATCAATGCCACCTTGAGTAAGCTACTACAAAAGTCAAATTTAAAGATTTAATTGAACTCCAATTAAACAATTGACCAACGTTTAGTGATGACGACCTTTCCCGAGGTCAGCGCTGTGGAAACGCTGTGAAGATGTGAGAGCAATTCTCATCTCAATTGTACACACACACACACACACACACACACACACACACAAAACTAAAAAATGTGTTTGGTCACTTTACCAATTTTCAATTAAGATGCGCAGTTGTTGGCCGCAGGACCAGACTGAATATCTAACAGCTCTAAAGGCTAATAAAGGTCGAGCTCATTATTAGCACAATAACAGCAGATCTGATCTCTCTCAGAAATGCCACTGCTTTAATAGTTAAAACGGCAGATCCAGAGTCAGCAGGAGGCCTGAACTTCCACTCATCTCACTTCATCTGTTCAACAACACACAGAGGAATGATGGAGGAGACGGAGAGAGAGAGAGAGAGAGTACAGTGGGTTAGTGAATTATTGAAACACCTCTTCATCATCATCATCCTCCTCATCCTCACAAGTGCTCTGTAAATGAGTGGCTGTAGTAAAGAGAGGGAAAGGTCACAGATCTTCTCTTGAAGTGTTCGTGAAGGAGAGCGTTCGTCACTGCTGCTCGTGCTTATATACTACACATGAGAAATGACATGACTGGATAAACAGATGCATATAATATTAATGTATGGACAGCTTCTAAAGCGTAGCCCCTTTTGAATATGGACAATAGGTATTTTCAAACATCGATTGAAATTGTTGTATTTATGATCAATTATATGATAATTAAATGATTATTGGAAATGAATTTAATGCATTTGACAAACATTAATTATTTGACATCCGTTCTGTTCTGTGTGATTTCTAAACATGCAAAGATCTGAACAGCAAACTGCATGTTTGTGTTGCCAAAGCAGAATACAACAATCACTCAACTAAACCAAACTTACCTAAATTAAAGTAATATAATATAAAATTAAAAAAAATAAAATTTAAAAAATTAAGAGCAAATGGCAAAAACTAAACTAAAATAGTGATATACATAAATAATTTAACAAATTTGTATTACCAAAGTACTGAAAAATATAATAAAAACTAAACTAAATCAAGTTTAACTAATCTAAAATAAAGTTAAGTTAAATTAAAACAATTTTTAAATGAACAACAAATGGCACATAAACGAAATTAAATAAGCTAATAAATAATTAAATTCAAACTGCACATTTGCATTACCAAAGCAGTGCAAAACACAATAAATCAAAAACTAAACTAAAATAATAAACAAAACGAAGCTGGGATCAAGTATCCAAATCCAAAAAGGAAATTACTGATCGATGCCAATATTTAATACCATGTTTCGATGATATCATCAGTATTTTGGACACTACTATCATATAGGGGCTGTTTACACCTGGACACTTCATGTGTTTTCTGTGATGGGATAGCTATAGATCATGAAAAGATCAGGGCCCGTATTCATAAAGAATCCTCTCAGAAAACTCTTAAAAACTTGTATGTAGGAGTCTTAGCTTAAGAGCGATTCGGGACCGATCTGAGAGCAACTCTGAGTAAAGAAAAGACAACAACTTTCATCTTAGTGAGGAGGCGGGGCTGACCCCGTTGCTATGTGTGACACAATCTTTTGAAGCCTGTGATTGGTTGGTTGTCCAAGAAGGAAAAAAAGAGTGATTTTAAGTATAGGGTCTATTCTAAACCTTCACTTTGAAATTACATACGTAATCTTTTCTTATTTGACCATTCTCTCTCTCTCTCTCTCTCTCTCTCTCTCTCTCTCTCTCTCTCTCTCTCTCTCTCTCTCTCTCTCTCTCTCTCTCTCTCTCTCTCACACACACACATTATATATGTGTATATAAATCCTTTTTTTTATTTACCATGCTGTTAATTTCCTATAAGGTATTTGATTGGCTTAGAATGATAAAAATTGTTCCACTATTTCCAATTACACTGATTGCTGGCATGTCTATTTAAGTGTTGGTTTGAATGTTGGTTTGAATGTAACAAACATGGAATCAAAACCAAGAAGGACGAGAAAGCCCGACTGGACAGAGGAACAGTGTTTACTGTTAGCCCAGTTAGTGGATGAACACAAGGCCATCCTTAAAGGAACATTCGGGCCGGGTGTCAATCTATAGCGTCTTATTAGCTCACTGTCATCAATTGTCTGCAACACACTTCTTCTCCCTTTTCGTCTTTCTGCCGTTTTCTCCTCTGCTAAAGAAACTCTTAAGCCTCTTAAAAGTCCTCGTCCGTACTCCTAACAACTTTGACCTTAAGACCTCTTTTAAGGGTTAAGATACTTTCTGAATTACTTTTTTCTTTACTAGGATTTTTTCTTTAATTTTAAGAGTAAACACCCACATTTCTTAGAATTTTGTCACAATAGACCTTATGTAGCCACGCCCCTTTTCAGGGCTGAGCTCGTTGTCTTTTGACTTCCGGTCTGTATTTTCATGAACATCTGGTCACAGACTGCCGAGCACAGGGCTGGAAGGCGAAAATGCATGCCTATCGAGGTTGGCTGCAGAGGCTTTGTGGGGCGCTCCCTCCACAAAGCCTTTACTGCGCTGGGCATTGCAGGAACAACAAGGAGCAGGGCCATCAAGAACACCACCGACGCAGCCGAGAGAGCCTCGAGATGGCTCTGGATCCGTAGAGGAGCACCATGGGGGCAAGCGAGTGCTACCTGAACACAAGTCGCGGTCTGATCAGCCGTGGCTGGGTCGCCTGGGCGAGGGTGTCTGATGTTGAAAGACCCGAAACACCCGAGGACCCCAGGTTACATCACTGATGATGTGTTCAGGTGCATCTGAAGATGTGTTTTAAGAACTACCTGTTCTGGCAAGGCCAGTGACTCCCAGGAATAGACTGGATGGCAACCAGGAAGAGGCTGGTGACTACTGGAGAGACAGTTGGCAGCTTGGGAAGACAGCACTAGGAGTGGGAAGGGTTGGCAGCCCAAACCACATTCTCCGAGAGGAGGAACCCTTTTTGAAGCTACAGATCGACTCATGGAAGTATACCCCCAGGGGAGCCCGAGAGGGGGGGAGAATAAGAACCCCAATCTGACAGACCCAAGGTTACCGACTAATGGCAATGGAGAAACGACAACGACCGCAGTATGCAGGTGCGGAAAAACCTGCAAAAACAGCCGTGGCCTAAAGATCCACCAAGCCAGGATGAAGTGTTTGGAGAACGAACATGTGTCACAGCGCACAGATGCTACATCTGATGAGACGCAGGAGGAGCCGAGCCAGGAAGCACCCCATAGCGCTCAGAGCCTCCGTGTGCCACTAACCGTCCCCCCAAGTCTTCTGCCCCAGGCAAAGGTGCGAATCAAGTGGCCACAGGCCTGTAAGACGGCAGTCTGGAGGCAGTTTGATGAGGACGTTGACAAGGTGCTTGAAGCAACAGAGAAGGGGGATGTGGATCGAAGGCTGCAGGCAATGACGACCATCATCTCCAGCCTAGCACAGGAGAGGTTCGGTGCCGAGGAAAAGCGATCAACTCCAACCACCTATTCCATGAACCACAGAGCAGCGAAGATCCACAAAATCCGGCAGGAGTTGAAGTCCCTCAAGAAGCGGTACAAGGAAGCCAGTGAGGAGCAACGCCCCCCCCTGGAGGAGTTGAGAGCTGTCTTGAGGAAAAGGCTGATGACCTTGCGCAGAGCAGAATGGCACAGAAGGCGTCGAAAGGAGAGATCCAGAAAGAGAGCTTCGTTTATTGCCAACCCCTTCGGCTTCACTAAACAGCTCCTGGGACAGAAGCGCGACGGCAAGTTGCTCTGTTCAAAAGAGGAAATTGACCAGCATCTGCACAGCACTTACAGTGACCCTCTCCGGGAGGAAGAGTAGGGCCACTGCAACATCCTTGTAGATCCACCTCCCCCCACCAAGGAGTTTGACAGCAGGGAGCCACTGATGAAAGAAGTCCAGGAGGTTGTGCTTAAGGCACGATCTAGCTCTGCCCCTGGACCAAGTGGAATCCCATACAAGGTCTACAAGAACTGCCCATTGCTACTCAGGCGACTCTGGAAGATCATTCGAGTCATTTGGAGAAGAGGAAAGGTGGCACAACAGTGGAGATTTGCTGAGGGAGTCTGGATCCCCAAGGAGAAAGATTCCAAGAAGATCAATCAGTTCAGAATAATATCATTGCTGAGCGTGGAAGGCAAGATCTTCTTCAGTATAGTAGCAAGGCGTCTGACCAACTTCCTCTTAACTAACAACTACATAGACACATCTGTGCAAAAGGGAGGAATTGCTGGAGTCCCAGGGTGCTTAGAACACACGGGAGTGGTGACTCAGCTCATCCGGGAAGCTCGTGAACACAAGGGAGACCTCACGGTACTGTGGTTAGACCTAGCCAATGCATATGGCTCTATCCCCCACAAGCTGGTCCAGACCACCATGACCAAGCACCATGTGCCACAGCATATTGCAGATCTGATCTTGGATTATTACAACCATTTCAGGATGAGAGTCTCCGCAGGAGGTGTGACATCAGATTGGCACAAACTGGAGGTGGGAATAATCACAGGCTGCACCATCTCTGTGATCCTATTCGCGGTGGCTATGAACATGATTGTCAAATCGGCAGAGCCTGAGTGTCGGGGGCCCCAAAGCAGAGGAGGGGTCCGCCAACCGCCAATCAGAGCATTTATGGATGACCTGACAGTCACCACAGAGTCAGTGCCAGGAGGCAGGTGGATACTCCAAGGGCTGGAAAAGCTCATCCGGTGGGCTCGGATGGAGTTCAAACCAGCCAAGTCCCGTTCGCTAGTGCTGAAGAAGGGCAAGGTCACGGACAGGTTCCATTTCAGCATCAAAGGAGCAGAGATACCATCACTGTCAGAACAGCCGGTGAAAAGCTTGGGCAAGGTTTTTGACAGTAGCCTCAGAGACTTCGCATCAGTCCAGTTGACCGGTCAGGAGCTGGACAGCTGGTTGAGAGCAACAGACCGTTCTGGCCTCCCCGGCAAGTTTAAAGCGTGGATTTACCAACATGGTATACTGCCAAGAACACTCTGGCCGCTACTTGTGTATGAGGTTCCCATTTCCACGGTGGAGACCTTGGAAAGAAAGGTCAGCAGCTGTCTCAGAAGATGGTTAGGGTTGCCCAGGAGTCTCAGCAACATCGCCCTCTATGGAAACACCACAATGCTCCGGTTGCCTCTGAAATCCCTGGAAGAGGAGTTTAAAGTGACTCGGGCACGTGAGGTTCTGATGTATAGAGACTCCAACGACCCAAAGGTGGCCCAGGCAGGAGTGCTGGTGAAGACAGGGAGGAAGTGGAGCGCCCAAGCCGCTGTGCTGGATGCACAGGCTCGACTGCGGCACAAAGAGCTTGTGGGAGTGGTGGCCCGAGGCAGAGCAGGCTTGGGGATGTTCCCAACACCTCCTCGACATAAAGAATTGAAGGGGAAGGAGAAACGCAGCCGAATTTATGAAGAGGTCAGAGCTACTGTGGAGGAAGGAAGGACGAGCAGAGCTGCTGGAATGGGGCAACAGGGGGCCTGGACCAGGTGGGAGCAGGCCATGGACCGCAAGGTCACCTGGACGGAGCTCTGGCAAAGCGAGCCGCACCGCATAACCTTCCTGATTCGGGCAGTGTACGATGTCCTGCCTAGCCCAGCAAACCTTTGTACGTGGGGGAAAGCAGACACACCAACTTGCCAATTGTGCCCAGCTCGTGGAACGCTGGAGCACATTTTGAGCTCCTGCCCAACAGCGCTCGGCCAGGGCCGTTACACTTGGCGTCACGACCAGGTGCTGAAAGCTTTTGCAGAGACCATCAGCAAAGAGATCAGCAAAGGCGGCCGAGGCAGCAACACCACTCGCTTAATCGTATTTGTTAGGGCAGGAGAACAGCCACAAGCAGGGAGGAAGGCACCAGCAGGAATTCTGGCATCAGCCAAGGACTGGAAACTCTCGGTGGATTTGGAGAAGCAGCTGAAATTCCCCCAGCACATCGTCAGCACAACTATGAGGCCAGATATCACTCTAGTCTCAGAGAGCACCAAGAACATAATCATCATGGAGCTGACCGTGCCATGGGAGGACCGCTTGGGAGAAGCCCATGAAAGAAAGATGACCAAATATGAACATCTGGTCACAGACTGCCGAGCACAGGGCTGGAAGGCGAAATGCATGCCTATCGAGGTTGGCTGCAGAGGCTTTGTGGGGCGCTCCCTCCACAAAGCCTTTACTGCGCTGGGCATTGCAGGAACAACAAGGAGCAGGGCCATCAAGAACACCACCGACGCAGCCGAGAGAGCCTCGAGATGGCTCTGGATCCGTAGAGGAGCACCATGGGGGCAAGCGAGTGCTACCTGAACACAAGTCGCGGTCTGATCAGCCATGGCTGGGTCGCCTGGGCGAGGGTGTCTGATGTTGAAAGACCCGAAACACCCGAGGACCCCAGGTTACATCACTGATGATGTGTTCAGGTGCATCTGAAGATGTGTTTCAAGAAGGAAGAAGAATCACAGCGATCTTGCGTAGTTATGAATGAACGGCTCGTTTAAAAAATTTCCAAGGTCCATTTGTTAAGACATATGCTTTACAATGCTTATGATAAACATTACAATGCTCATGATAACTTTCGTTAACTCTACAATAAGTAAATCAACTTCACCAGCTAATTACTCCTGGACAGCGATGCCATAGAAATATACAGAGCCACCTCAAAAACGGAAGTTCAAAGACAATATTCTAAAGATGGCGGCGCCCTCGTTTCTCTGGTGCATAAGGTCTATAGAAGCGACTCTTTGCATTTAGATTCTTTATGAATACGGGCCCTGGTGTAAATGCCCTCCGAAACTAGCCTGACTTCGTCATACTCATATTCTAGTCAGAATGTGAGTCTGATTGTGCTCCATAGGCCTTTGATTATGAGGCGTGTCTTAATCGAACCAGGGAAAAAAAAAACTCTGCACTCAATTGGATAGACCTACAACCAATCAGGGCAACGCAGTAAGTGACGTTGAGCGACTCATATCAACAGAACTGAACTGCACTGCACGCACTCACGAAAAACTATTTAAAAGAAAAATGAGTGTTAACGACCTTTGCCGGTGTTGCAAAAAGAATTTAAGGATTCGCAGAGTACTTGCAAACTCGAAAAACATTTTTGAACGAAATAGAAAATGTGAATGTATATACGAACAAGTTCTCCGTTTAGGATTAGATCTCGACAGTAAAGCCAACAAATACTCGCATTTGTCTGACCGGTCTCAATTTTATAACAGGGTTGGAGCGCGACTTGACTGATTTTAATAAATGGAGAGACGACGAAAGACACCAGGCTGAAGAAGCGTGTTCATTTGAGTCTTCAGAGAAAAGAGACCGGGAGCCAAAATGATGTTTTAATGACGATTTCAATACAAAATGATGAGTAATTCTTGTACTTTGTCTTGTTTTTTTTTGTTCTGTCTTGCGTGGTGTTTTGGACATGAGTCTGGCAAATAAACTGAATTGAGTAACATCATCTAATTATTTATATTTAAAAAAAAATAAACCGCTCATAAGGGGTACAGTGATTACCAGTATGGGTATGGTGTGCGAGTACAGTATAACAAAGCGTCACCATTGTTTGATGTAGCGATGGCTTTGACATGAGTTGCATCGCCCTGATGCCCATTTCGGTTGCTTCTTTTACTTGGTCCCATATTCTTAGCGACCATCGGAGCCAGCTGATAAGTTACACTTTTGCCGAATCCTGTAGGAAGGACGGCAAACACAGCTTGACGATCGACAAATGCCTTTATTGCAGTTCTCTTTTCATCTTTTAAAATTAATGCCCTGTCGATTTCTTTTACGACAGACGCGATAGCGGAATCTATACATCTCAATTCTCCAGCTGCAGTCATCTCTGAGGGAAACCAGTTCAACCCAAGTGCTCTTTGATGACGTGAGGATTACGTAACTGCAGATCATCTGTCCATCATTGCATAAAGCCCGCCCTGGCAATTTGATTGGCCCGAACATTTTTTGACTGATCATAATTACTCCTCAATTGATCGAGTCCAGACCGAACTTCCCGACCAAAAAATGTTGTGGGCGGGGTTCGGGCTGGCATCCAGGCTACTCGGAAACACATTCGAGACGGGTTTGAATCCGATCGCTCACACCACTTCAGGAGGAGGTCTGGGCCGCATTACAGACGAAACTGGACAAGTGTAAATGCATCTGGGTGTTGAAACCACATATTTAAATTTTACTCCTCCCAAAAATGCTAAAAAATAAACACGTGAGAGTGTTATAGGCTATATGTCATGTTATAGTCAGATATGACGACGCTACTGCGACACACATCACCTCAGATGAGCATCTATTCATCAAGCCAACGAGCAAACTAACTTAACGCAAATCAAAGTGAAAGTAAGTCGCAGACGCTTAACACACAATCATCATCATTAAAAGTAAAGAGCCGAAATGATCTACCAGGCCTGTTGTCGCTCTCTCTTATTGCTGTCTTTGATGTTGAATAGCTGATGATCAATAAAATGCAGCTCATATCTGTTGCTTTAGCCTTTCGGTGACGTGCACTCTATTAAATCGGCATATAGCGCGGGAATTGAAGATCGGATTTATATCCGTTTTGCAAAAAAACATTTATGTGACCAGGGGCCGTATTCACAAAGAATTTTATCTTACCACTAGGAGTACTCCTAAATCGCAGAGTTTTCTCTTAAAAGTTATTCACAACGCCTTTCAGACCTACTCTTAGTAAGGAAAAATGACAACTCCTAAACTCAGAGTGAGTCTTCGTTGCTATGGATGATGTCAATCCTCATGCACGAGCTTCCTCGCAGTGATCACGGTGATTGGTTGTTAGATGACAGGGTCATCATGCGGGACATAACACAGACGCAACAAATCATGGAATTACGACATCTAAATATGTCGTGTCCTACACAAAATAATAATAGTAATGTCATCGAAATGCATATATAATGACAAAGGCCCCAGTGAAGTGTAATTCTAAAAAGGCAGAGAGAGAGAAAAGTCGTGAATTCAATTAAATTAAATCCAGGTAGCCTAATACCCCAATGAAAACCTCCACTTGTCTAATAATGAAAAACAACACTTGCATTAACACTTGCTTGGTTAATTGACATCCTATTAGCGTAAATAGACTACTTAAAGCAAGGAAATGTTGCTCCTATTGAAGTAATGTAATAGTTGAATGGCGGTGGATTATGAACTCGCCAAAACGGAAAAGACTGGACGCAGGATCAGTTACTGCTGCTGGCCCAGCTGGTGCTGGAAAAAATAAATAAAAGTGAAATTCGGCACTGGGATATCAAGCAAAACTAAGCGTGAGAATGGGAGAGGATTTTTTTGCAGATCAATTGCAGCATTCCCGCTTGTGTCGCGGACCCCGGAGCGACTGCGAGAGGCGGTGGGATGCGCTACAATCCTTTGTGAATAGGTCTTAGTGAGTTAGGAGTCCTCTCGACTTCTTTTAAGCTGTCCCAGACTTAGGTGCTACTTTTAGGGCTAAAATGCTTCGTGAGTTACTCTTAGTGAAAACAATTAGTCCTAAAGTTAGGAGTGACACGCCCATTATTTTTAGGAGTTGCTCCTAAATTCACCAGTTAGGAGCTACTTTTAGCCTTAAAAGTCTTTGTGAATACGGCCCCTGGTGTAAAGGAATCGTTTTGATACATCAGATAGCTGTCCGATCTGAAAAACGCATGAAGTGTCCAGTAGTGATGTATGTCTCGAGACCACTTTTACGCGGTCTCGGTCTTGTCACGGCCTTGACGGTCTTTGGTCTTGTCTTGGTCTCGGACCTCTCGGTCTTTGGTCTTGTCTTGGTCTCGGACCTCTCGGTCTTGTCTAGGTCTCGCTGTCTCAGGCCGAGACAGTGGTCGGGGGATTTAGCAATACAATACTACAATATCGACGACGATATCCGCAACGGATTGAAGCGCGCGTCCGAGTGAAGACAGTGCGGTGTGCGCGAGCCACACGAGAAAACACCGTATCCGTGCCACTGATCGCAGCAGCAACGAGCACTTTGATCACTTGATTTAAAAAACACATATCATGTACAGTTTTTGATGTATTAATATTTAGTATAACACAAATCAGTGACATGATGGGTTTTAACATCATTCAGGAGATTTTGGGTAACTGCACAACTGACAGATGACTTTGAGCGCACCACCAACGGTGTGTGTGTGTGTGTGTGTGTGTGTAACCATAGCGACAAAACAACCAACTTTCAGATCCTGCACTTAAGCTTATAATTTCGTTTAAAAAAATATAATTATGTATTTAAAAGTTGCAGAATGGATTCATTTGAAGACTTCGAAATCGGCAGAGATAGGCAGGCAATGCAAAACAAAATCTTACAAGTTATTGCTTAGCTTCAACACTAGTCTGTTTTTGGGTCTCGGTCTTGGTCTCGACTTGGTCTCGGTCTTGGTCTCGGTCTTGGTCTCGGTCTTGGTCTCGGTCTTGGTCTTGGTCTTGGTCTCGGTCTCGGTCTTGGTCTCGGTCTCAGTCTTGGTCTCGGTCTCAGTCTTGGTCTCGGTCTCAGTCTTGGTCTCGGTCTCGACTTGGTCTCGGTCTTGGTCTCGACTTGGTCTCGGTCTTGGTCTCGACTTGGTCTCGGTCTCGATCTGGTCTTGGTCTCGACTTGGTCTCGGTCTTGGTCTTGGTCTCGGTCTCGACTTGGTCTCGGTCTTGGTCTCGACTTGGTCTCAGTCTCGACTTGGTCTCGGTCTTGGTCTCGGTCTTGGTCTCGGTCTCGACTTGGTCTCGGTCTTGGTCTCGACTTGGTCTCGGTCTCGACTTGGTCTCGGTCTTGGTCTCGACTTGGTCTCGGTCTTGGTCTCAACTTGGTCTCGGTCTCGACTTGGTCTCGGTCTCAACTTGGTCTCGGTCTTGGTCTCGACTTGGTCTCGGTCTTGGTCTCGACTTGGTCTCGACTTGGTCTCGGTCTTGGTCTCGGTCTCGACTTGGTCTCGACTTGGTCTCGGTCTTGGTCTCGACTTGGTCTCGGTCTTGGTCTCGGTCTCGGTCTCGGTCTCGGTCTCGACTTGGTCTTGGTCTTGGTCTCGGTCTCGACTTGGTCTCGACTTGGTCTCGGTCTTGGTCTCGACTTGGTCTCGGTCTTGGTCTCGGTCTTGGTCTCGACTTGGTCTCGGTCTTGGTCTCGGTCTCGGTCTCGGTCTCGACTTGGTCTTGGTCTTGGTCTCGGTCTCGACTTGGTCTCGACTTGGTCTCGACTTGGTCTCGGTCTTGGTCTCGACTTGGTCTCGGTCTTGGTCTCGGTCTCGGTCTCGACTTGGTCTCGGTCTTGGTCTCGGTCTCGACTTGGTCTCGACACCCTCTGGTCTTGGTAGTGTCTTGGTCTCGGTTTAGGCGGTCTTGACTACAAGTCTAGTGTCCAGGTGTAAACAGCCACATAGACGTAAGAGAAAATCATCTCTGCCGCTCAAGCGCCACATGTCAATCATCCTGGAGGTTTTGAACAGTGTGAGGATGAGCGAACGACGGGATCTTGATTTTTCCGTCAGACCCAGTGCCGATGTTTCAGCATCAGTGGGAGGATGAGTGTAATCCAGTGTTGTGATGTAACTCTCTAATGATATTTTGTGTGTTGAGACTCAAATAATCTCAAGGAATTTCATAACTTGTGCATGTGGGACAAAGAGGATTTTGAGTCTCATCTCCTCAATGAGAGCAGATTATTTACTCTCTCTCTCACTGGATATGTTTACATGCACAACTTTTGTTTCGGTCGGACTGAATTCAATCCGATTGATGAATCCGAGCGTAGTGTTTACATGAACACTAATGAAGTGATCGGGTTGATGTGCGCGTTTATACGTCACAAGCTTCAAATCGGAATTGATTTTTTGACAATATTTTTACAATGTAAATCAGCTGTTTTCTATGTGAATATACAGTAAAGTGTAATATATTCAAAGCTGAGTTTTCAGCATCATTACTCCAGTCTTCAGTGTCACATGATCCTTCAGAAATCACTCTAATATGATGATCTGATGCTCAAGAAACATTTATGATTATTATCAATGTTCAAAACAGCTTCATGTTTTTGTGGAAACAGTGACAAATTTAGTGGAGGAAACAGATCTGTGTGTAAACAGTCAAAGCTGGGTATAATCTGGCCACTGGTCTCAGTACAGTCACTCTCACTGCTCACACACACAGGAGAGATCAGGGGATTCTGTAAACACCTCTTTATTTCCCGCCGGACTGATATTAACCTGAGAACTCAGATTCCCAGAAAGTGCAGGGAAGATTAGCGTTTGATGAAGCTCTTTCTATTTCTTTCTGCCACAAAATAGAAAAATCATTTTCTTTATATTTCTTTCAAAATATAATTATATTAGATGGTATTATATAATAAACAGTACATCATGTCACTATCAGCGTAAGGTTGCATCTACAGCTGAAAACTCCAGTTCTAGAAAACCTGCTATCATTAATCTAGACCTGTCTGTCCAATATAGATCTGTGACCTGTGCAGGAGTGTGTGTGTGTGTGTGTGTGTGTGTGCGTGTATGTGTGTGTGTGCGTATGTGTGTGTGTGTGTGTGTGTGTGTGTGTGTGTGCGTGTGTGTGTGTGTGTGTGTGCGTATGTGTGTGTGTGTGTGTGTGTGTGTGTGTGAGAAAGAGTGTGCGAGTGTGTGTGTT